>JAKUCV010003514.1:0-48048 GCA_028386065.3 Turnera subulata | reverse complement strand
AAAAAAATTTGGCTGCCTTTGCAATTTGCTTACGGTTCCCCGTAAGTGGATTGTTAAAAATTTTATTTTACAATTTGCTTACGGTTGGCTTCGTAAGTGAATTATTAAAAATTATATTTTACAATTTGCTTACCGTGATTCCGTAAGCAATTCGTAAGTATTACATAGACCACAATAAAAAATAGGACTAAACCCTATTCATAAGTAATCTGTAAGCATTTGCTTACCATTTCCTTACGGCAAGCGTCTGAAAGAAAACACCGTAAGAAACAGCCAAGAAATTAGTAGTGAGAGACTTAACACACATGTTGAAATAAAGGATAATTTCTCCAAAAAAGTGAAGAAAAATCAATTAACACAAGTTCTTTTGTTAATGAGCAAAAAAGTAAGAAATTATTAAAAATAATTGAATACAAGTACAAAATCTATAAAGGAAATTAATTTACTATTTATCCTGTGTTATAACCTTCCAGAGTTGGAAAAAAATATTACACTTTTTTTACTGTTAAAATAAATTCATAAAAAAACCTATTCAAAGTTATAATATATCTGCGCTAGAAAGGAAGATAGTTAATATAAATTTTGAGAAAAGAGGAATGAAGGGTAAGATTGTCAACTTAAACGCATAGGGTTTGGAAATTACGAGAGCGCAGCGAAGGGAAAATATTGCAAACACAACCAGGAGGGGTAAGGAGACGGGTTATAGCTTTAATGGATGGTGGTGCTATGCCAAACCCATCGTTTTACGGGTAAGGATGCATCTCGCATCTCTTCTTCTCGACCATATTTATGCTTCTACTGTTTTGCTACAGACTCAGATCTATTGTTGTTTATTCTGATGATCAAATGCTTCAGATGTGCGCCTTATTTATGCTTCAACTGTTGTTAAATTTAGTTATTTGTTGTGTTTGGTTTTGTGGGAATGACAGATTATGTGAAGACGGTTTCTTTGGAACCTATAGAATTGCCAGGAATTACACATCCACTGGTGTCGCCTGTGGAGAAACTCCACGAGCCGACGCTCAGCAACCAGAAGCGGAAGCTGCTGCCGAAGCTCAGGCCGAGGCACGGCGAGAAGCAGCCGCAACGGCCCCGGTGGCAACGAAGAAGAGGTAACACAACGGAGCCCTTCTTTTCCTTTTTGAGCATGGCATATCAGTCACACTATCAACCAATTAAAAAAACTAATTTTTTTTTTAAAAACTAACTGATTAATTCCATACGGAAGAAGGTAATTAATTAGTAATTTGTAAAAGCGTGGAATTAGAAACCTGAAGATGTGTATATACTTGTGTACCCGCCAATTCCAAAGAGCTTGTTTGGGTCAAAACTCATAATAAGTATGTGAGGGAGGGAATGGCGGGTACACCTTCGGGTTAAGCCATTTACTTAAGAAATGGGTGTCAGTTTGGCTTTGGCTTTGGCTTTGGTGATAGGAAATAGGGTTTTAATCATGCGTGTACTTATGGGTATGCATGGCTAATAGTATTTTGAGAACTAATTCTAGTTTTTGTGAATATTAGAACTAACTCTCTTATGTTACTTTTTTCTAGTTTTTAATATGGTTGATTGGTTGATCGAAATTTGTTTACCATGCTTTTAGGCTCATTGGAGAGTTACAATCCAAGATTTTGGGAGAGTTAGAATTCATATAGCCATAGTGATTCTGTATCAGACTATCTCTCTAGGTAAGGTTGATATTTTTTTGAAGAATATATTTTATTGTTTGTTCAACTAAAAGAAAGCGAAGGAGTAAACCCTTATCTCAGTTTATTCATTGTTTGCAGTGATGCATTTATGTCATTGGCAGCTCGTTTTACCCACAAACCACATAGCAAGTACAAGTCATGCTATGAGGATAGAGCAAGCTCCGTGATTGATAATCCAATCGTTCACATACCTAATGCAGAAGACGAATGGAATAGGGTGACATCAAAGCATTCGAAGTATGAGTAGAATTCCATGACTATCCCTATCGTGGAGCTTGATGAAGGAGAAATTGTTAATGACTATGAATCTTCTACGTGCAACACTGACATTACTACAACTGGTACATACTATGAGTCAGTGCAAAACATTTCATCTGCAAAGTTCATTGAGTAGGAACAGATTTACTATATGGGGACTGAAGAAGCAAAGAATGATTCTGTGTCAACACAGACTTCAGGAATTTTATCTCAAAACTCTACAGATTTACCAGTTGCTCAAACCATTGACATGGAAGAAGAGTTATTCTTAGAGGGCAACTTAAGGGCAGAAGCGATGCTTGCTGGATCGAAACACAATCAAAGTAGCATTATACCATTTTCTTCTACAACTGATTCTACCAATCAAGTTTCAGAGCACTATAAGCTCACCCAGGGTATCCAAGAAGCACCAAAATCTCCAAAAGAAATTGGCCAACTATGCCACGAAATTCCAGAAGATAATTCAAGCTTATCAAGAGAAATTGTAAACTTTTTACACAGGGTACGTGATGATGGTGCCGACTAAACATATAGAATTGCCAGGAATTACACATAATGATCGCGGCCTTATCATTTTCAAGAAGCGCTTTTGCCAGTTGTGTCATGGGGATTTGGGTTTCTCTGATTCTCCAAATTTGTTTGTTGCAACTGGAGAATGATTACAGGCTTGCTTGTATCCGAGTGTATGTACTCCCTCATTCAGTAGCAATGTGGAATGTAATCACTCATTCAGTAGCAATAATATATTTGGTATTCACTCATTCAGTAGCAATCTGATAGCAATACATTTGATATTCACTCATTCAGTAGCAAATCCTAATAATTTTGGGCTTGTCCAAAATTGAAATTTTGATTTCTTTTCTATTGTAATAATGGTGTTTGTTATGTGGGAATGTGTAATTCTATTTTATTGCCGCACCTTGAAATCAATAAAAACTTGTATTTTGAAGTCGTATCCCGTGTTTGTCTAACTTGTTAGAGCTGGAGGAAGTTTCTATGGCTGAGATTTATTCTTGTTTATTGTTTGCAATTTCATGTGGAGCTTTTAAATGTGATGGTACTTCATATGGGGCACCTTTGCTGAATTGCAAGTTATCTCTCATTTATCCCAATTGGATGGTGCTTTTTGTGTTCTAAGTTGGGCACTTTTGTTGGTCCTTTCATACTTTGGCCTTTTCTTTCGTTTCTTTCAAAATTGGCAGACCTGTAACATTACAGTATTGGCATGGTTCTGACTTAGGATTGATTTGTTGATTGTGAAGTTTACTCCCACAACAAGCTACCAAAAATGAAGAACTGTGGGGTAGCAAACTGTGACTCATGTTGTTGAAGACTTGGATCATATATTTCTTTGCTGCTCAAGATCTAAAGAATTTGGTTGAACTCACGCTTAGCTCCAGTGATCTCAACTTTCTATGATTGCAGCTTGCTTCTTCACCTTCGTCCACCCATCTATAAACTCAGTTAGTTACCTACATGCAGTATCAAGAACTGGGAAACAACCAAACCCTATTGATTCTATTAAAATTAACTTTGGCATTTGCCTATTTGGTGATGTGGTGTTTTATTAAGAGTGCTCCCTTTTGATCAACCAACTCCAACGATCCTCTTCTTACTTTAATATATGCTAGTTGAAGGCATTGCACGTTTAGCTTTGAATTTTCAGAAGTTTTTGGGTTTTTTTGCATGTTCAAGATGATGGCAAGAGGGTCTCCTCTTGTCCTTCACCAGTTAGGGCAGGAAAGGATGTTCCTCCGCATATCCTTGACCTCTGAAATTATATTCCATCGCCTTGAACATTAGAAAGAGAAGGAATTAGAAGGAATATATAATTAACATAAAAGATCATGTCTCATAGAAAAGAGTGATGAAAAAAAATTATTTACATAGGGTTTTATTTTCTTTTTCCCCATTTGAGGGTTTTGTCCTGATTGATTTGGATTCAACTCATTCTTTTCTTTTGACGATTTGATATTAGCTGTGTATAAAAGGAGCTAAGTTGGAATTTGCTTCCAAAAATCAAAAGGAGCTAAGTTGGAACATGCTTCAAAAAATAATAGAGGAAAAAACGGGTTAGACAAATATTAAATTATTTGAGTCACGTGGCATTTTGTCAATAGAGTACAATTTGAAAAGGCAAAAGAAACAGACTGCGATTAACCAAAAAATGAAGAGACATGCATGCTACATCTCAAATAAAACTTACAAATGAAGAGTTTGAAAATTCAAAACATCTCAATTTATATATATTGATGGGAGACTACCACCGAGGGTTGAGTTGAGGTTCTGTCAGTATTTCTATTAGGTTGAGAGTTCGAATTCCACCAATTTTCTATTCTGGTGATAATTATAAACATTTATCATGCAAAGCCATACTACATGTGAGTAACATGGGATAGGCTACTATAAAAATATAAAGGAACTTAAATAATATTTTTCTTGACATTGCTTTGTAAAATATTTAAAAGTTTTTTGCCTCTTAAGTATAAAAATAGTTAAAATCTACATGTAAAAATGATGAGAAAGAAAAATAATGAACAATTAATATAAATTTTTAGAAAAGATCCCGCCAAAAATATGGATTAATACCATTTTTCATCACGATGTTCGCAGATTATGACATTTTCCATCCATTTACTACAAAAATGTACAAATTTAATCCTTATGTTGAATTTTTGGAATATTTTTTTCTTAATTTCCGCTCAGAAAATGCTAACGCGCCAATTTGACACGTCAGCAACCAGGCACACATCAAACCAGATTCTCTCAATCCGGACCACATCCACCCGACCCCAACCATTTTTTCCCCAACAAGTTGGGGGCTTTGGTTCGGTGTGGGTTCAGCTGCTGACGTGTCATTAAAAAACTGACATGTTAGCATTTTATATTCAAAAATTAAGGGAAAAACTAAAAAATTTTCCAAAAATTCAACACAGAAATTAAATTTATGTGTTTTGTAACTAAGAGAAGAAAAAATATCATAAATGACAAACACGGCGATGAAAAATGTTATTAGTCCCATAAAGAGTACAAACAAAAATAATTAATGGCAAGGTTTTTATACAATTTTATGAAATTAAAAGCAGTCATATAAAGTAAATAAAAAAATGGTTACACAAATCATGCAAGTGTTGGAGGGAAATGTTGTGAATGAAGATTAGTAATTCTAGCAAATACGGAATTAATTTTAAAAAAATGATTGTAGACAAGCCGAAAATTTACATCAAAGGTGAATATATTAAATGAAAAATTTATAGAGTATTTATACTCATAAATTTAAAAAAGTTAACAGAATATTATCTAGGGAAACAAATATTAACACACCTTATAAATTTTAGTTCTAATATACTTTTTTAAAGAAAAAATTAATGAATTCTAATTGTACACACATGCACACTATCCTGACGATGATAAGGATTACTTGAAACCAAATTCTAACATATGTGGCCATGAAAGTTTTTGTCTTATATCGGATTTTTAGTTTGATATTTGTGAAGGGTAACATCATCAACTTCAGGACTAAGGGTTTGGAATGGAAAGGATCTCTTTAGCTTCTATGTATATAAGGCAAAGATAAGCCTGAGGAGCGCCGCAGACAACATTCGCCATTACCATTTGCGGCTAAGAGGCAGCTTAGATCTTCACTGCTGTTATCTCCCTCAAGATGCGTCACAGGTATGGATCCCATGTCTCTCTGCATTGTTATTGCTCCTTTCTACTAATAGCCTCGAACTCGGCTACTCAGCTGTAATGTAAATAAGACTCTTGTGTGCTTTTGTTGAGATGCCTCGGATGTAAACTAATCGTTGAGTTTATTTAATCGTTGTTTGTTTGCTTTTGTTGGGATGACTCTTGTGTGGATTTGTTGACATGTTTCGGATGTAATTTGTCGTTGAGTTTAGTTAATCCTTGTTTGCTTTTGTTGGGATGACAGGTTATTTCAAGGTCTTGTCTTAGCAGAATCTATGGAATTGCTAGGGGTTACACATCTTGTTAACATCGCACCCACACCAGCTATTTGTGGGTGACCGGCAAAGCTCCCACCGCCTAGTCTGGCATGGTAGGTGCGCCTCCCGCCGCCATGCAGTCACCGCTAGAGGATCCTCCTACGTTTTACTGCTCAGTGATGGAAGAAATGAAGCTCACCACGGCATTAGAAAAACAAAGAATTTATAAGATGACAAACATTTGTAGAAGAATATTGCATAATGGAATGTCACATACATATATACATATGATGATTCTTGGTTTTAGGTTTGTGGGTGAAAATTGAAATTCTGATTTCTTCTTGTTGATGTATGGCTGCATAATTCTATTGCATTATGGGCAAGACTTTTGTCTAAGTGTTGCAAAAGTTGGGGGAAATTTGTTATGGCTGAGCTTTATTTTTGTTTGTCTACCACAAACAAACAATTTCATATGTGGGGATTTAAGATTTCCAGGTACTTCATATGGGGCACCTTGGCTGAATCCCAAGTTATCTAGTCCTTGGCCCATTTATACCGGATGCATGGTGGTAACCATACAATGGCCATCCGATGAGTATGACCAGGAAATTTAATTGCAAGTGGAATCACAGAATCAAATACCAATCTAGCAGTGAGTTTAAAGAAAGGACTACTCAGGCTTAGGTTCTGTCCTAGGATTGATTGATTCTGAAGTTCACTCCCACAACATGCTACAGAAGACTTGGTTCATATGTTTCTTTGCTGCTCAAGATCTGTACAATTTTGTTGAACTCACGCTTAGCTTGTTACGATTGATTCGTAACAAGAACAAGAAAATAAAGAAAAGAATAGAAAGAAAAAAATCCTAGACTCAACAAGAGCCCCAGGCCAAATGTATTTCCCAAATGATCAAAGATGGCGAGTACAGTAGATCCCTAGGTATTTATACTTCTGAGAACTACCCAATGACTTGCCTCACTCAACTTAAGATGCGACAAGTGTCGTTTCAACACTCCCCCCTTAAAGAAAAAACCAATACAACGACAACCCAGCAAGTACAAACACATCAATAACCCAACAAAAACAATTCATCTCTCACAACTATTCTTCAACTCATCAAAGTCACTCATCTGCACACTAAGGATCTGCAGCCTAATTTGGCTAATGCAGTTATTACTATCACCATCAAAAGAAACAATTTCAGTTTGAAGGAAGAATGTTCAGTCTACTCAACCACTAAGCTTGAAATTCCGGGTAACGATTGTGAATGTATTTGGTGTCCCTTATCTTGTACCCATGCTGCCAATAATGGCACCTTCATGTAACATTTGTCCTTCCCAAAGTCACCACCAGTTTCCCTCCTGTAGATATAACCAGTGGATACAAAACCAAGTTCACCATCTCCGGCATAAAGCATTGTGCAGTGGCTGCCGTTCCTTTCAGAATTTCTGCAGTAGCATGTTGAGGTTGAATCGTAACAGAGAACAATGAAGAAGAGAAAGAACAAGAAAATAAAGAAAAGAACAAGAAAGAAACGAAAACAATACGATTCCAACTGATCAATCCTGTTACAAGAGTTGTGGATAGAGTATTTATACTCTATACTAGCACTGAAAGACCAGTCGTTTACTTACAACGTATGATACGAGCATGACGCGTCGTATCAATACTCCCCTCCCAAAGAATCAAGTAATCTCTACTCAAGAAACTAGTACAAACAAGAACAGCCTATACAATCACAGCTTAGTAGACCACACACAAATGACTAAACTTGGAGATGATATCATCAGACCACTCCCAAGACGCATCAGTAGTCCCTTTCTGCCGGGTTTCCTCTCCAATATTGCTGCAGTTACATAACGAGGTTGCAGTGGCACCGCAAACAATCAATACATTCAGTCCATGAACACCTCCCGGATCAAAGATATAACTCTGTAGCTCCTCTTGCATTACTTGTTGCAAGATAGGAGGACTGAAAACTGAGCCATTGTCAAGCTTATTATTCCCTGAAGAAATCAATTGCTTCCTTGCTGCAAAACAAAACTGAGTCTTGAAATCTTTTGCTGCTGCAAACAACTCAAATACTACAGTCTTTGATACAGTTGCAGAGGTGACAAGTAAATCGTCAGCTTGATCTTCAAAAACTTGTTCAACTTGATCGTCAGCTAGTTGCATCACCAGCAACCCTACCTCAAAACATTCAAGCAGCCTGCATTTTTGCTCCATGACAAAATTCAATTCTGCTGCAACCAGGTACCACATTTTTCTCCTTAACAAAAAGAAAATCTGATCAACATTTTGAAGCTGAATGACTTTAGGATTGATCGCCACAAAAATTCCACCAAATCCTCCTGGATCAAACGTTGTGAAACATCTGTTGCTTAGTCTCCATTTCCTCCCTGCTTCAATACACTCATTTATTACTCCCAAGCTAGCATCTTTTCCCCACTTTTCTCTCAAACTAACACACTGATTTGCTACTTGCAAGCTCCACCATTTTCCCCTGGTTTTAAAATTCTGAGAATCATACCCTCCTTTACCACAGAAGACTTGCATAGCACTACTCGTTTCCCTCCTTCTCATTTCCTTCCTCATTGAATTACCAACCTCCATTCCTCTCTTCATCTTCCTTGTCCCTAATTTCTTGCATTTACAAAGCACAAGCTTCCTCGTCATTCTCATTTTCTTCCTGAACCTCTTCCATTGACCCAAGTTAGCCCCTTTTTTCTTGCCATGCTTCCTTGTCACCTTAAAAAATGATATAAGCTTCTTCATTCTCATCTTCTTTCTCATTCTCCGATCAAATCCAATTACCCTCCCCTTCTGCCTTTTCTTCAATTTCCCCCATGCTTGAATCCTCACTGATCTACCATTTTTCTTCTCAAGCAACAATCCTTCACCAAGCACACCAATGACTCTTTTCGTGATTGGCTCCTCTGCTGCCTTGGTAGTGTCCTGTTCAACTACTACGTGCTGTGACTCGCCCAATGCAATCACATCATCAGCATATGGTTTGTTCTTTGTCTCATTACTCATCAACATTTGTAGTTCATGAGCAGGAATGCCCTTGGAGAACAAAGAGAGATCACTGACTTCAAAAACACTCACTTCACGCACTTTGGATACAGTAGCATCACTGCCATTATCCATAGTGAACAACAACTTTTCCAAGTTATCATCATATACTTCTATATGCAGCCACAATTTATGACTACAAGCATGCCCATGAACATCATTTTCATCACACCAAAGACAAAGACGATGCACATAACTGCGTTCATTCAATTCGGTGATGGTAAAGATTTTTGTTTCAAAGAGTGGAACCTGATCATGAGGCTGCACCTTGCTCACCGGTGTACAAAGTTGTTGCGGCATAACTGCAGGTTGCCCATGGAGAACGTGCACCAGCATCGTCGCAGATGGAGAAGAAATCTGAGAGATTGAGCCATGTGGAGTCATTGGAGCATTTTGTCGAACAGTTGGGCAAGAATACGAGTAACTAGAAATTGATGGAGGAAAAGCTGGCGTAGGTGGTGACGCCGATGGTATCGTTTCAACCGGCAAAGGATGAAATGTAGTCGATGACCAAGGTGGAACTCCGGAAGCCAAAAATTGATCTAGTGGTGTTGAATCATGCGACACAAGGAACTGATTCGTCGTCGGAGAAGAGGCGAACCCAGAAGGCGCAACTGGCGGCGTTGAAGAGGACCAGACAGACCCGCAAGGTAATTGCTCGTACCGCTTCTCCACTCCCCCCGGCGAAGAGTGGAAGGACTGTGGGACTGTTGCCGGTGACAGGTACGGAAGAGAGACTCCCGCGTTGGAGCCTCCAAGAGAAGAAACCGCCAAGAAAGGGGAAGAAATCGCCGGTGCGAATTCTGTTAATGAATAAGAACCAGACGGACCTGAAACCCTAGCCGGTGATGAGAGTGGAATCGGTATCGACGGAGAGGACGAAAACCACGGCGACTGAACTGGCGGAAGAGAAGACGACGAGCACCACGCTGGCGGAGACGACGACCACCACGCTGCCATAGCCGGAGAGCAGGCAGCCACAGACGGCGCCAATTGTTACGATTGATTCGTAACAAGAACAAGAAAATAAAGAAAAGAATAGAAAGAAAAGAATCCTAGACTCAACAAGAGCCCCAGGCCAAATGTATTTCCCAAATGATCAAAGATGGCGAGTACAGTAGATCCCTAGGTATTTATACTTTTGAGAACTACCCAATGACTTGCCTCACTCAACTTAAGATGCGACACTAAACGGTGTCGTATCATAGCTCCTCGGGTGGTCTCGGCTTTCTTTGATCGCAGCCTTAGACGCTAATAATGCAAGAAACAATGGCATTTTCAGGTAGCTTTTGGCACTGCTAATCTTCAGGTTCCTCAATCCAGCAATAATATACCTAGTTCTTGTGTTGGCCTATTTAGTGACATTGTGTTTTAGTAAGACTGCTCTCCTCGATTAACCAACTCCAAGTCCAAACGTCCTGAGGTCCTCCCTTTGTTTTACCAGATTGATAATCATATTAATTGTTTTAACAGATGGAATGTAAATGTACCTTCTACCAATGAATTTGGCACGAGCGAGGTCTACTAATTGGAAAGGCAGGCCAAAGATGATGTCCCCTGTGGCACTTGATACATAGAACGATAGAAGTTACAGCCTTATTACTCCGCATAGCCATCAACAAACTAATGTGCAGGTTCCTTAATTTTCTTATAGGATGAAGCATAAATAGTTCAATTTTCAGGTAGGATAAGTGAGTGGGAGCCAAGGAAATCATAGTGAGGGATCAAATGTGGTACTTTATTACTATTTTCTAAAAGAAGTTCCAAGTTATTTTTGATGCACTATTGCCAAAGGCCAATGATTATGAGAAAATAGCTGGCTGATTTGAGCCCACGCCGCTCCCTTGGCATACGGCGGTGGCAAGAAAGAAGAGGTAACACAACGGAGCCCTTCTTTTCCTTTTTGAGCATGGCATATCAGTGACACTATCAACCGATTAAAAAGACTAATTTTTTAAAAAAATTAATTGATTAGTTCCATACGGAAGAAGGTAATTAATTAGTAATTTGAATAAGTGTGGAATTAGAAACCTGAAGATGTATATATACTTGTGTACCCGCCAATTCCAAAAAACTTGTTTGGGTCAAACCTCATCATAAGTATGTGAGGGAGGGAATGGTCGGTACACCTTCGGGTTATGCTATTTACTTAAGAACCTTTGTGGTGGGTGTCGGTTTGGGTTTGGGTTTAGCTTTGGTGATAGGGAATAGGGTTTTAATCATGCGTGTACTTATGGGTATGCATGGCTAATAGTATTTTGAGGGAACTAATTCTAGTTTTTGTGGATATTAGAATTAACTCTGTTATGTTACTTTTTTTTAGTTTTTAATATGGTTGGTCGGTTGATCAAATCCCTTTACCATGCTTTTAGGCTCATGAGGAGAGTTACAATCCAAGGCTTTGGGAGAGTTAAAATTCATATAGCCATAGTGATTCTGTGAAGCTGATTAAGGTAAGCATTTGATTGTGTTCGTTAATGTCTCTGTTTTGGGATTTTTTTTGCCACTGTGAAAGAATTTTTATGCCAAATGCATAGATGGTTGTTCACTTTGAAGGCTTGATTGCTTATTAAGTTACTGGTGCTAAGCTAAATCTTAAAAATACTTGAATGTTTATAAGTAAAGGATCCCATGTCTCTATGCATTTTTATTGCTTCTTTCTACACTAACAGCCTCGAGCTCGGCCACTTAGCTATAACGTAAATAAGACTCTTGTGTGCATTTGTTGAGATGCCACGGATGTAATTAATCGTTGTGTTTATTTAATCGTTGTTTGTTTGCTTTTGTTGGGATGACTCTTGTGTGGATTTGTTGAGATGTTTCGGATGTAATTAGTCGTTGAGTTTTGTTAATTGTTGTTTGCTTTTGTTGGGATGACAGGCTATGTGACGGTCTTGTGTTAGTAGAATCTATGGAATTGCTAGGGATTGCACATCTTATTTAAATCGCCAACTCGTGATGGACCTGGAACACTGTCCCCAGCCCCCATCCGACGGGCTCAGCCCAGGTAGTCTCACCCTAGCATTAGAACAATTTACCGACGCACGAGCTATTCGTGGGTGACCATGCAGAGTCTCACGTGGTGGGTGCGCCTCCCGCTGCCGTACAGCCGCCGGTGGAGGATCGTCTGCTTCCACCTCTGCTCCGTTCTACGGCTCGAAGATGAAAGAAATAAAGTTCATCGCCCAAGGGATTACCGTGGTTAATGAAAATAACTCATTAGATGACAAACATCTGTAGAAAAACATTGCATAATAGAATGTGACATACATGATGATTTTTAGTTTTGGATTTGTGGGTGAAAATTGAAATTCTGATTTCTTCTTGTTGTTATATGGTTGCATATTGCGTTATAGGCAAGACTTTTGTCTACTTGTTGTGAATGTTGGAGGAATTTTGTTATGGCTGAGCTTTATTTTTGTTTGTCTACTACAAACAATCAATTTCATATGTGGGGATTTTAGATGTCGTGGTATTTGATATGGGGCACCTTGGCTGAATCCCAAGTTATCTAGCCTTTGGCCCATTCATACAAGATGGATGGTGGTAACCATACAATGACCATCCGATGAGTATGACCAGGTAATTTAATTGCAAGTGGAATCACAGAATCAAATACCAATCTAGCAGCGAGTTTAAAGAAAAGACTACTCCACCAGGCCTTGGTTCTGTCCTTGGATTATTGATTGATTGTGAAGTTTACTAACGCGTAGCTCCTCGGTGGTCTCGACTTTCTTTGATTGCACGCTAATGATGCAGGAAACAATGGTATTTTCAGAAAGCTTTTGGTGGTACTGCTAATCTTCAGGTTCCTCAGTCCAGCAATAATATACCACTCCTCTATCAACCAACTCCAAGTCTTCCGGTCCTCCCTTCTGTTTTGACAGATTGATAATCATATTAATTGTTTGAACAGGTGGAATGTGCATGTACCTTCCAGGCAAGAGTAAGGTCTACTGATTGGAAAGGCAGGCCAAAGATGATTATCGATCTGTGGCACTTCATACGTTGAACGAGAGAAGTTACAGCCTTATTACGACGCATAGCCATCAACAAACCAATGTGCAGGTTCCTTAATTTTCTTAGGAAACGGCCTGGGCTCATTTTTGGATGATCCAGATCACTTTAAAAACTTTGGAAATTTTTGTCTCATGATGTTCTAACTTTAAACATTAAGACAATAAATGTAAAAAAAGAAAAGGAAAAAGAAATTTAACACAAATTTTGAAAAAAAGGGATAATTTCTCATGAAAAGTGAAGAAAAATCAATTAGCACAAGTTCTTTTGTTTGTTGATAAGCAAAAAAGTAAGGAATTATTAAAAATAATTGAATACGAATACAAAATCTGTAAAGGAAATCAACACACTATTTATCCTATATTAATACGGGTTAAGCACCTTTTTGGACCCTCGAGTTTTGCTTCGTGGAAATCTTTGTCTGGCCCACAAACTTTCCGAAGTTTTTTATTTCTGAAAATGGGGAAAATATTTTTCTAATTTTTAAATCATATACCGCATGGTCGACCCGATCTTTGTCCCGGTTCGCCCATGCATCCACACTTAAAAGACCCACCCACCTTATTTAACTTCCCCACTTTCGATCAAGCTACCTTCTCTTTTCCTCTCCCCTTCTCTTTTCTAACCCGAAAGACATCTTTCCCTGGAAAGAACCCTAAAATCCCTGATTGTCAAAAAATCCAGCCGTGGAGTGGTGATTTTAGTGCTCCGTTTTGCAGTCCTGATATGCTTAAATATCTATAACTGAAACAAAGAACAAAGCCTCTTCACCCCCCCCCCCCTCTCTCTCTCTCTCTCTCTCTCTCCCATTTCTGTCTCTTAGGAGTCGGCAAAAGCAAGGACTGTCTCCATCTCTTCACTTTTTTGTTTATCTTTATGTTTTTTATTTTATTTTATCCTTTTGTAATTGAACTCTACCACTTCTTAAGTTTCCAAAGCCCATCCAAGATTTGGTATTTCAGGAACACGACCTTCAAAGGAGTTCTAAAGAGAACAAAAGACCAATTTTTTTCATTGTAGAGTTCTTCGTTCATTTTTTCTTTCATGTTTCATTATCAATTTGCCTTTGTTGTGTCTGTATGTAAAGTTTCAATTGTTTCCTCCCCACACCCACTGATACGAGGTAGTTACCTCAAGAGTTTTCTCTGCTCCCTTTGATCCAAAAGTTGTGTATCACCCACACACCGGAAATGATATTAATTTGCTGGGGTTTGGATATGATGTTGATGATGGCTACAGTAGTTGTGGGTGCAGTTGGATTGGTTTATTCACAATAGATTATGGACATAGATTAAATCCATCATATGTATAAAAAAAGCAAAAAAGAACCCAGCAAAGAAGAACCCATTCGTTAATTTATGAAATTTAATAAATTTGTTTTAATTTTTTTTATGAAAAATTGTTTTAAATTAGTATAATTAATAAAAAAAGAGACATGGGCGAACCGGGATGAGAATCGGGTCAACCAGGCGGTATATGATTTAAAAATTAGAAAAATATTTTCCCTATTTTCAAAAATATAAAACTTGGGAAAGTTAGTGGGCCCCACAAAGGTTTCCACGTAACACTAATAGAATCGCGACACGTGTTAAGGGGATCCGGGCAGATGACCACATCAGCACCTGGGCTGCCCGAGGTACACAAAAAGGACAAAAAATAAAACTAGGGGTATATAAAAGGGACATGAAAACTCCGAGGTATACAATCGGGACAAACGCAAAACTCGAGGGCCCAAAAAGGTGTTTGACCCATATTAATGCCTGGCAAAACGGGTACTGACACGATAACTCGACACGAACCCGATACGAAATCAGCAAGTATAGATCAGAGGTTTCCTACATGTTTAATTAAATGGGTCGACACGACCCGACACGAAAAATAACAGTTCAGGTCACAGGTCAACCCGCGGGTTGGCAGGTTGACCCGCGAACCCGTTTAAGTACCACTTTTACATTTCAGTTCAGACTTCTCACTCAACTTTTCTTTTTCTTTTGTTGATAATTCAACAACTAATTAAGAAAAATAAAACAAACAAATATCTGTCGCACTCACCCTCGCTCACCACCACACAAACACAATCCACTCTCTCTCTCTATCCCTCTCCCTCTCCAACACAACTCCCTCTCCCTCTCAAGCAAATCAGCTTCTGCTCCGCGTCTCCGGTCCTCCTGCCAGCTACTACCAGAAAACCTCAAATCGGAACCGAGCTCAACACCGTCTCACCTATCCTTCACTCTTGTAAAAGACTCTCTTAAGTGAACGTGTCATTCTTCTTTTCTTTTTCCATTCTTCTCCAAGAGTCTTCATCGAATGCTCTGAGCTTGATCTCGTCTACATCAACTCTCTTCTCTTAATCCCTTCTCTTCCTTGTTTTGTTACTCAGAGGTGTAATTGATCCGAACCCCCAAATTATATTTATCCCTAAACCTAATTCGACAGAAATCCCAAATTAATTTGTTCCTGTGTAACATATTTTTCGACTATGAATTTGTTGTATGACAGGTTACATTATTAGAAAGGAGCAAATATTACTTGTCTTTTTATTTTCAATTCTTTGATCTCAATTGTTTCTTAAGACTAGTTTCTTTGTACTGATTGATTTGTTCTTTTGCCGTATGAATAATTTTCTGCATATTTTGGAATATTCTAATCCACTAGCCAACTAAAATTGAAATTTTGCCATTTCGAGAAAATAAAAATGCAATTTTTTTCTGAATTTATGTTTTTTGACCTTTTACTAATTTGTTTTGTGTCTTGTTCTCGTGTGTGTCGTGGAATTATGTGATGAATTCTGTTATTTGATGTTAATTTCTTACCTGCGCAATGTGTTATCAGATATTTCGTTACTATTTACTTGCTTGAAGGATGAAGATTCTTATCCAGGAAGTGGTAAGCGACTTGTTCCGTTTAAGCGAGGTCTCGGGTTCGAGTCCTCGTGTACGCAGAAAACCTCATTTGGAAGACTCGCCAACCATTACCTAGGTGCGCCATCCGAATCGAGCTGGATTTAGTCTGATGCCTTTGATGTCCTTAAAGGTGGACTGGTCCGGGATACCAGTGGGAAACCAAAAAAAAAAAGAATAATTTTGTTGTGTACTGGTTGCTTTCCTATTTTACTTTCCTGCAACTAATTTTTTTTCTTCCCTTTTTCTTTTTGTGATAAACCAGCAGAAGTTTGGGGTGGAGATGATGATGAAAAGGTCCCTGGAGAATTGCCTTATGACTTGAAAGGCAATTTCATTTCTTTTTATTTTAAACCATGTGAAGTTCTGTGTTATTTTTGCACCGTAATAATACTTTTTATTGAACAATTCCTGCAGTTCAAGCAGCTGCAACAAACAACGGCATCCCTCTGTTCCCCTAGTGGCTGCATTTTGAGGTTCTGCCTTATGGAGCATTTTTAGCTCCTGAACTGGAGCTTCTTATGTAGTTAAAAATTGAATTTTTTTTTTGCCGCGTAGTTAAAAATTGGAACGTTAGAATGTAGTGTAATTAGTTATTTGTAATGTGTATCCTTTTCGCAAATAGGTAATTAAACCGGTAAATGGTTGTGTGTGTTTTCTCCATTTTTGTACAATTTTTTTGAACAGGTCATTAAACAGGTAAACGGGTTGTGTTAATGGTTACCTAAATATTGAATTGGAATGCTAAACAGGTTGAGCAGGTCAACCCGTGACTGACCCACATTTTGGCGGGTTCGTGTCGACACGACCCGATTATTAATCGTGTCGTGTTCGGGTCAAGGGTTCAATACCTGTTTACCTGTCTGACCCGACACGAACCTGACCCGTGAACACGAATTGCCAGGTTATAACCTTTCAGATTCGGAAGAAAATATTATACTATTTAACTATTAAAATAAAATCATAAATTATGTTAGTTCAATTACCATACATTTTTTTTGGTCGTATTTACCATACCCTTCATTTTTTTTTTTGTTTTTTTTTTGCATCGTTCTGTTTTCTAGCTATTCAAGAATCTCTTCGTCGGTGAACTCTTGCTACATCCCCCATGGGGGGACCAAATCTAAGCGACACCGGGGGTAACCCCGCTATGGAGGAGGACGACTACCAAGAACCAGCAGCTACTGTTGGTCCCGGCACAAGGCTTCCCCCAGTAGGACCCCGGGACGCAACCGTGGCTAGACAGCCCACGAGTTACCTTGCAAAGCTAACTGCCAACAGATCTAAAGAGCAAGAGCCTAATTGGTGGCAGGAGGAGGAAGCAGAGACCTATGTAGAGCCTGGGGATATCATAGTGGGCTGCGAAAACAACATCCTTACCTTGGATCTCTCCCCGGCTTTTCAAAAAAGACTTGAGCAGAGGTGGGAGGAAACCGTTATTGTCAAGTTACTCGGGAAGAACATCAGTTACAGAGTACTGAATGCAAAAATCAAGTCCCTTTGGCAGGGACTCTTCAACGTAATTGATCTTGAATCAATTTCTTCGTTATTAAGTTTGAGAAGCAAAGCGATTATTTGCACAGTCTCGTAGGAGGCCCCTGGTCTATTTTCAATAGTGTTTTGTGTGTTATTCCTTGGGACCCCAATTTCAATGCTATCACTGGGCGCGTTGATCGGGCAGTTGAGTGGGTTCGTTTTCCGGATATTCCCATTCATACATACCACACAAGTGTATTGTATGCCCTGGGCGACCTGGTTGGGCAATCTGTGAAAATCGACCAGGCTACCCAGGAGTACCAACGAGGCAGATTCGCCAAGATCGCCGAACAGGTGAACCTGACAAAACCACTCAAGGGGACAATCAAATTCAGGGGCAAACAACAACTGGTCATCTACGAGGGCCTCCCCACCCTATACTATCAATGCGGTAGGGTGGACCATACCATGGACCAGTGTTCAGAACTGATACAGGCGGCCGGCCAACCTAAGAATACTTCCTCAACGGTTCAAGAGCAGAGTTCCTCCATAGCTGCAGTGGTTGGACAAGAGAAGGAGACAGTCGTACCGGCTAGTACCTTGGAGTCTAGTGTAGGCGCGTGAATGAACGCTCCTGTGAGGCCTCGCAGATATCAGCAAAGAAACAATCTACTCCCGAGGCGCCACTTGCGAAGGGCCACACCCTGGCGCAAGGCTCGAGGTATGAGAATTTGGCCCGCGATCTTGACAAAGATGGCGGGCTAGAGGAACCCCATACAAGTGGACATGGGGCCTGGATCACGGTTGCAGAGACAATGGGCCCCCGACCCAAGAGGAAACCGAAAAAGGGAGACAAGCATGCCAACCCACCCACTAAACCTACCCCTCAGACAACACCCGCAAACACCAACCGCATCCCTTTAGCTAACATTACCAACTCAGAACCCCTTGGCCACTGGGTAGCAAAAAGCCCTCAAAATAGCACCCCACAGCCCAAACAATCTACCATCACACAGCCCAACACTGACCGCGCCAAGCCATACATAGTTCTTTTAACTGACCAACACAACAACACATCTACTTCTCCCCCCACCTATGTCGTCCCATCTAAGACAGGGCACCATACTGTAGTTCCTACCGAATCCATCCCCTTGGAATTGGTCATATCCAGGCAGACGGCGGAAGCAACTGTGGAGCTGAGCAGTAAGCCTCATAGCAACCATACTAAAGAGAACTCCCCTCTTCAAAGAACCCGCCCAAAGACTAAACCTCCTGACCTGAACTCAATTGAGACCAAACATCTCCCTTCTACATCCTCCGACAAATCTTCCAAATGGAGGGTAGTACTTAAAAAAACCAAAAGTCCTTCCTTCAAAAGAAGAGCCCAACGTGGTGGCTACTACTTAGTCTCTGAGGAGAAGGAAGCAGGTAGTATGGACGATGCGACGAACTCGACAGAACATGTGGATATTGAGCAGACTGCCACAACCCTTGCTCAGGGAAATCCCCCTATCTCCAACGAATTTCCATGAATCTAGTTCTCGTATGGAATTGCCAAGGGGCGGCCAAGCCTCAATTCCCTAGATCTATGAAGTTGTTTTGTCAGCAGTATAGACCGATGGTTGTTGTTATTGTCGAACCTCGAATCAGCGGGGTGAATACTAACAGAGTAATCTGGAAGCTTGGGTTCTCCAGGTCCCATAGAGTAGAGGCACGAGGATTCTCAGGTGGGATATGGATCTTATGGCGGGAGGAGATTGCCTCCATCCATTTTCTTTTAAACCATTCCCTGTTTGTTCACATGAACATATGGACCGAAAGGAAATCCTTTCTCTTCACTGCCATTTACGGAAGCCCCAATGCATCTACAGGGAATTTCTTATTGCAAAATCTAGAGGTTCTGGCCGACACCTTAACAGAACCATGGATTCTCGCTGGGGACTTTAATGCCACCCTAAGCCTCTCCGAAAGTACGAGTGCCCGACCGACTTTCTCACATGGAACTCGAGCATTCCAAAATAGCCTATTGAACTCGGGTTTGATGGACTTGGGGTTCTCAGGCCCTTGCTTTACTTGGCACAGAGGAAGCATTAAGAAAAGACTAGACAGGGCATTAGCTAATACCACATGGAACTCGAAATTCCACGAAACACAAACCACATGGAAGTCGAAATTCCACGAAACACAAGTATTCCATCTTCCATTATTGCACTCCGATCACAGACCTCTACTCATTTACCTTGACGGGGATAGTCGAGCTAGACAGGGCCAAAAGAGATTCATGTTCCAAGCTTCCTGGTCCACCCATAGTAGTTAGTGATCTCAACTTTCTTTGATTGTGAAGTTTCTAACTGAAGAGGTAGGGTTGCGAGCTATGTTATGAACTTTGTTTAGTTTATTTGCTTTCAGTTATGGATGATATATATGCCATGTATTAAGCGTCCTGCCTGCCGGCATGAGCATACTCTTTGGAGCTGAGCTCCCTTTCTATCAATGGAGTTCTACTTACAGACCAAAAAGGAAAGAAATTGGTTAGTCAATTATCAACATATAAAATATGAAGATCTAAAACATGATTTAATAAAATATTTATGCTTTATATAATGGCCTTTTAAAACTAAAAAGATATTGATCTACATTAACTATTCTAAAAAGATATTGGCCTTTTAGAACTAAAAAGAAATTGATCTACATTAACTATTCTAAAAAGGTATAATGGCCTTTTAGAACTAAAAAGATATTGATCTACATTAACTATTCTAAAAACTATACCAAAAATACATAAAAAAAGAAGAAATAAGAAATTAATTTATTTTTTTGGAAAAAGATCATGTTTCAAAAAAAAATCATGTAAAATTTTATTAAAAGAAGGCAAATGTTTCAAATTGCATTAAGAAGGAAAATAATTTTAAATAATAATTATAGATAAATATAAAATTTATATAAATGAAGTCAAATGATATTTATCCTGACATCACCTAGTAAAATATATATAAAAAATTATTTTGGCTAGTGTATAAAATATAAAAAATTAAATAAAGAGAAGTTTTATATAAATTTTATGAATTAAAAAGTACTCATACAACTAAGTAAATAAATAAGTGGTTATATGTCAATGGGCTTGTAGCTCATAGGCACTCTTGTGTAAAAAGCACAAGAGGGGTGAGGTCTTGGATTCGAGACCTACCACCCTCGATTAGTATAAAAAAAAATAAGTGGTTATATAAATCATGCAAGTTTGGCAAGAAAAAAAAGTTACGAATTAGTGTTAAAGGAAAGTTTATAGAGTATATATATACTCATAATATAGAGAATAACAAATAATGGGCACTATTTCTAGTATTAAAATAAATATTTATATGAAAATAAAAAAGCAAAAGAATAACGAATTAATATGAAATTAATTAAAATTTTGAAAAATTTATTATTTCAAGCACTTCATAATTATTAATTTAGACTATCCACACAATGACTAATTGACGATGATAAGGATTACTTTTTTTTTTGGTTACAACGAGTGTCTAGTATGTCATTAAACTACGAAATCAACAACTAAATCTGCAATCAACATGAAGACTCTGTAGCACACATCGAGGGGGAGTCTGAAGGATCTGTAAACCAACATCCATGGATAGACCGGACTTAGCCAAGTAATCAGCAACATGATTGCAATCCCGCAAACAATGGTGAAAGTGCACCTCCGAGAAACTGCCGCAGTAATCCCGGATCTGATGAAGCAAAGGATGAGACAATAGACGACTTGGTTGGTGACCAGAGAGCACCTGACTAACCTCCAAACTATCCGATTCAACCACCACCCTGCTAAACTCTGTACGAGCTGCTAACTCCAGCCCATCCAACACCGCAGTGAACTCAGCTAGAATAAGTGACACAGGAGGAATCCTATTCTGGAATCCGATAATCCATTCGCCCGAACTCAGCCTCGCTACTCCACCTGTAGCAGTGGCGGTGGTAGACAGACCCACCGCAGCATCCACATTAACTTTCAACCACCCCACTTGAGGAGGGGCCCAACTGACAGCCTGCTGCAGAGAATCATCAGACATCAAGTTGCACTAAAAAACAACTTCTTTCACATACCGCATTATACTTGCAGCTACAATGTCAGGTGGGCGAGGACAATCGGCAAAGACAAACTCATTCCTCCTTTTCCAAATTAACCAAACCGTCATACCAAACAAAATGTCAGGAGGGAGGGAAGAGACACACTGAAATCCCGAAAGTAGACCTTCGGTGAACCAAGAATCTCGATCACAAGAAAAGAACGCACTCCATGAGCAGGGTTGTAGAAGTTGTTACCAGATGACTTTAGAATCCGGGCAATCATGCAACGCATGCAGGCTACTCTCAATGCCGTGAGGGCAACGCGGGCAACCAGTATCAACAGCTAGATGACGATGTACCCGAATAGCATTAGTAAACACAGCATCTTGTGCCACTTGCCACAAAAAAGCTCTCGCTCGGGGCAGGCTCTTCCATTTCCACAGAGCCTTCCAAAGTTGTCGTCTAGCAGTGTCATAAGTAGGGGGAGCCAGTAACTTATATGCCGACTTCACAAAAACATCCCCGGATGCAGTCCCTTCCCAGTACACCTGGTCAACTTGTCCCAAAACAGCTGGTGGGGGAAGTGTTTGTATTCGACTTACCGGGTGGGAGGGGAGAAGAGAGTGTAAGAGATCAACATTCCAACCACCAGGAGCATCAACGGCATCAGTAACAGCCATACCTTTCATATGCTCCAAGATAATAACCCCCTCCAAAGAGGCTAAAGCTCTCTGGCCCGGAATCCAAGAATCCCTCCAGAAACTCACTTGTGTACCATCCCCCAAAACCCAACTCATACTTTGCATGATAAGTGGCCATGCTCGACAAATGCCACGCCAGATAATAGAAGCATTCTGACGTTCACTCACTGCCGGAACAATAAGTTGGCCAGTGCCATATTTGGCCCGGAGCAATCGAACCCACAGTGCATCAGGTCTAGTAATAAGACTTCAGGCGAGCTTGGTGAGAAAGGCCTCATTAGCTTGTCGCATTTGCCTCAGACCTAGTCCACCCTCACTTTTAGGTTGGCAAAGTTTCTCCCAGGAAACTTTCGCCATCTTCCTATTTCCATCAGATGCCCCCCAAATAAACTGACGGGTTTTTCGATCAATCTCCTCACACACACCAACAGGAAGAGGAAGTGCCTGCATGGAATATGAGGGAATCGATTGTATCACAGATTGAGCCAAGGTGATACGGTCCGCAAAGGATAGGCATTTTGTCTTCCATCCTGCAAGACGACCCTCTACCTTCTCCAGGATATGACGAAAGGTATCAGCAGTTACCCTACCATGAATTAAGGGCGTACCTAAGTACATACCCAAATTGTCAGTCTTCGGGATTCCTAACTGCAAACTGATAGCATCAGCGAGAGAAGAAGATACTTTCTTAGAGAAATACACCTTAGACTTGGCCTTACTGACTTTCTGACCAGAGCTAGCACAAAAAGTGTCAAGACAATCCATAATAACTTGGGCTTGTTGACGATTCGCCTCTGCAAAGAGAACAAGATCATCAGCAAAAACATATGAGAAATAGCTGGAGCATCTCGACATACCTGAATAGGTTTCCAAGTACCAGTGTTAACCAGTTGTGAGATCATATGGGAGAGACGTTCTAGACAAAGCACAAATATATATGGAGACAAAGGATCCCCTTGCCGAACACCTCGTGTAGGATGAAATACTCTAGTCGCTTCCCCATTCCACAAGACTTGTATAGAACTTATGGAAAGGCAGGACATAATTAAGGAAATAAAACGGCTAGGTAGTCCAATATCGTACAGAGTATCCTCCACAAAATCCCAGCGCAGCCGATCATACGCCTTTTCAAGATCCAATTTAATGGCCATCCAACCCCCAGCACTGCGTTTATTTCTTATGGAATGAAGAATTTTCTGAACCACCACAACATTATCATGTATAATTCGACCAGGAACAAAGCTTGTCTGGAAAGGAAGAATCAGCTCTAGAAGAAAGGGTTTCACCCGATTAACGATCACCTTGGTGAGTATTTTATACACCACATTGCACAAGCTAATGGGCTGAAACTGAGTAACCTGCTCCAGATTGTCCACTTTGGGAATGAGTGTTATCAGGGTTCTATTCATATCGGAATCAAAACTGCCTGTAAGAAAAGCATTCTGAACAAACTGTGTAATAGAACCACCAACCAAATGCCAAAAGCGCTGAAAGAAGCCCGCATGGAACCCGTCCACACCCGGGGCTTTGTGTGGCCCCATGTGGAAAAGAGCTTTATGAACCTCACTATTAGTGACAGGCAACTGGAGGCTCATAAAGCGATCAACAGTAATGATGGGAAAGCAGCTGCGGCATACCAAGGGTGACCAAGGACCCGAATCCAAAGAGAAGAGGTTATGAAAATATCCAGTTACATGTTCAGTCAACTCTGGGACATTAAAACACCAATTGTCATTTATAATCAGCCTAGCTATTCTATTTCTGCGCCTCCGGATAACAGTGGAAGCATGAAAAAATGTAGTGTTGCGATCGCCATGTTGCACCCACTACCTCCAAGTTTTGTAAAAACCAGCCAATTCGCCCACGAGCCTTGGTACGCTGAATACCTGCTAAACGGGCTAGAATCATCTTCTTCTTACCAAAGATATTGCCAAAGACATCACGATTCCAGTGACGTAATTATGCACCCAAATCCATAATCACAACCCCCACTGGACCCTCAGAGTTCCAATGTTGCACAACCTCTGGTAGACGATCATCCAAGAGCCATGCTGCTTGAAAGCGGAACGGTCTCAGTCCAATAGGAGTTTGTTTTGGCCAAAGTCGGATAAGAAGGGGGGAATGATCCGACTTGGTCCTAGCTATGTGAAAAACATCCGCTTTCGGAAGAGCTAGCAGCCATTGAGTATTAGCTAATGCCCTGTCAAGCCGTTCTTGAACCTCCCCTCGCTCCCAAGTAAACGATGAACCATGAAAACCAAGGTCCACAAGCTGGCACTCGTCAATCCAGTCGCTGAAAGCCCGAAAAACAGAAGGAATGGGCGCCTCCCCTCCTAACTTCTCCTCCAGGCCTAGGAGAGAATTAAAATCCCCTGTAATAAGCCATGGCCCCGGGAAAGAAAGAGGTAATATCTTCGTCTCTCTCCAAAACTCCTGTCGAGGTATAACCTGAGGACTGCATAGACAGCAGTTACTAGACAAGAGAGCCCTGAGTGCCAGGAGACAGCTGCATGAAGAAATTGCATATGAACTCGAAGGCTAGTAACTTGAATTCTGTGACGTTGCCAACAGACCCAAATACCGCCAGCTCGACCATCAACCTCCACAATCTCAAAGTCATCAAACCATATTGAACAAGGACATTTTGTGCCTGGGAAAAACAAACTTTAGTCTCCAATAAAGCTAAAAGAACAGGTCTATGATTCCTTACTAGGTCACGAACACCACGAGCAAATTTGTCACTGCCAGCACCCTGACAGTTCCAAAAAAGAAAATCTGCTTTTAAATTATCCTTGAACAGGTCTATGATTCCTTACTAGGTCACGAACACCACGAGCAAATTTGTCACTGCCAGCACCCTGACAGTTCCAAAAAAGAAAATCTGCTTTTAAATTATCCATAAAAAGGATAGGCTCCATAAACGGAGATTAAAGGGCAGAATCATGAATCTCCTGGTCACCACTAGGAGCCAGGGTCGCATCCATCTGGTTAGACATATCTGTAGAAGAGTGAACTTCTGTTTGCATTGTATTAAGTGCCCCCGCCGGGGCAACAGTGTCAGTTAAGACATCGCGGCCAGTTCGGGAAGAGTCAAAAGCAATCTCTAGACCCGTAGCCGAACCATTTGAAACATGAGAGGTAAACGCCGGAGCAGCAGGAGGTACATTAGAAGATGGATGCAAACCAGAGACCTGAGAAGTGCTAGAACTTGTCACCGTGGAGGGTTGTCGTGGAGGAGCACTGCGATGAGAACCAACGCTGCCAGAGGCCACAGGCTATTGTTTGAGAACCACTTTCACACCAGGAGTCTCCTTAGGGCCAGAGCTAGATGGATTCATCTGGGCGGGCTGGTAGACGACCGGAGAGAAACCAGCATCTGTTTGTCGGGCGCGTTTTGAGGTCTGTCCTGGGCCAGAATTTCCATTAGCAACTGCTTTACCCTTAGTTCGTCTATTCGCAGAGTTATGTCTGAGGTTGAAAGAGGCAGCAACTTTCGTGGTTTGGTGGGAGGCAGTATTTTCCTCCGTAGCAGTGAAAACCTCCTCCTCGTCACCTGCATGAGCCAAAACATCAAAACGAGATCCCCCAGAGCCCTGGTTGGACTGTCTTCGGTCCGCCACAGAAGTAGCCACAACTGCTTTCTTAGCTGCAGGCTGCTTCCGGCTCACTAACATCCAGTCGCCATACTTTGGCTCATTGACAACATCACCATGGGTTAGAGATCCCCGGGATTTATGAATTGAGCTCCCCAAATCCAAAGATGGGAGCACAGTATCACCTGAAACTTCCGCAGTGGTGCTCCCCGGTTCCACCCTTGAAGGACACGCTGACATGTTATGTCTCGCCATCCCACAGTGAAAGCATATCTGGGGAAGGTCTTCATACTCAATATGGTACCATGTACCCTCAAAACAGACGCGTGACTCAAGAGCCTTGGTTAGATTCAGTTCAACCGCAATTCTAGCAAATTGCGCACGATCAGACTGCTGCGTGGGAATATCAACGTGAGTGTCCCACCAAGCTGGTCACACACCATCCTCAAAACATCGATATGGTAATGCTCAGTGGGTAGCCCAGGAATACGCACCCATGCAACTACAGAGGACACACAGTGAGTAGTGGGGGAAAATTAGGTCGCCAGCGTTCCACCGAGAGATAAGCTCCAAAGATCATCCAAGGACCACCTGTAAGAACTCGCATATAATCAGAAGTGGAATAAAATTTCACCAGATAATAATTATGCTCTAAGTTAATCAGTTTAAATCCGTTCCCAAATTGCCACAAGCGCGTCAAACGACTATTACGAGCCTTATAGCCAATCGCCCGTCCCCATGGCTTGATTATGAGGGTATTCTCCCAATTCTTATAGAGCTTTGCATGAAAACTCTCAGTATATTGCACAATCGGGCCTTGCGTGGAAGAGGTGACAACCACCTCTCCAGCGCCGATAGCAAAATCAGTGTCGATGGTGGGTTCATTCCACGCAGAGCCCTGCGCGACCGTGTCCCTAAAGGTTCTGGCCGGTTCCGTTGACTGAACAGGCAGTGTCTCGGTGATGGAGGGTGACTGCACAGGCCCGCCGCCCGCGGGTTGGTCTACCGACATGCACGCCAAGGTGAAAAAAGCAAAACCCTAGCTCCGAAGACTTCGGACACACGCAATTGATGATAAGGATTACTTGAAACCAAAAATCTAACATATGTGGCCATCATTTTTCTTTGTCTTACATTGGATGTTGCTTGACATTTGTAAAGGGTAACATAGTCAACTTAGACGATTGAATGGAAGGGTCTCTTTAGTGTTTTATATGAAGCAAAGATAAGGGTAAGGGAGCGCCGCAGACAACATTCGCCACCAGCTGGGGCTGAGTGACATGTTAGATCTTCAATGTTGCTATGCCAAAATCCAGCTCTATCGAGGTCGATTATCTTTTGCTGGCACAGGTAAGGTTCTCTCATATGTATCTGCTGTTTTATGTTTCTTTTTGTTGGCAAATTCTTGTTATTAAGGGTCTAGTTTAGTTGAATTTGTTCAGATGCGTCGGATGTAATTAATGCTTATTTTATGCTTCCATGGCTCTTGAATTGAGTTAATTTGTATGTGTTTTGGTTGGGTTGACAGGTTATGTGAATCTGTTGTGTTAGCAGAACATGTGGGATTGTCAAAATCCTTCTCTCAAGAGATATGTTATTCCATTGTCTTTCGCTGTCGTTGGTAAAGATACCATCTTTTTTCTCTGGCATATTTATGGTTCTACTGTTTGCCACAAACTCAGATGTATTGTTAACGAAGCCAGCGTTTGCATCTGATCTAATGCCTCATATGTACTTAACGCTTACTTATGCTCCTACTGGTGTCAAATTTAGTTGATTGTTGTTTCCTTTTGTAGGAATGACAGGTTATGTGCTGGTGGCGTTAGATGGAGCATATAGAATTGTCAGGAGTTACACATGAAATGAGCTCGGAGAATGGAAGATCTGAGCATATAGTGGAATTACACATAAAATGAGCTCAGAGGATGGGGAATCATGAAATACTATTGTCTTGCATATTTGGTGGAGCAGAAAAAGGAGGACTCCAGGAGGACAGTTCGATGAGCATCACATCAATTTGACCTTGTGTGGCAGCAATCTCGGCGAGTTGAGCACCATGATTATCAACCTCTTCAACTCTTTGTGCAAGATGGTCTTCTTGCTTGACTTTGCTGTGTTGGTTAGGGGTAAATATATTCTCCTTAGTGGCCACATGTTGATGGCCCAAATTAGCCTCAGTGTTGAAGGTGCACACATCGGTGCCACCTTTGATGGCATGGACAAACAAAATATGAGAAGCAAAATTAATGATTGTATATATGAATTTTTGTCAATCCTAGTTATTTACTCATCAGATTGGGTTACAAACTTGGGAAGATTCTTACCCTTGATGTCACGATGACAATGCGGGTTTGGGTTTCTCTGTGTAAAAAATTTGTAATTATTGCTACAATTATATGGATATGTGTAATTCTATTATATTGTTGCTGCTTCAAATTAGAGGTGGCAAAATGGGTTGGGTACCCAATGGGTTACCCATTTAACCCATTGATAAATGGGTAATGGGTATAAATGGGTCAGTATAATTTTATATGGGTCTAATTGGATAATTTATCCATTTAACCCATAAAATAGTGGGTTTATATGGGTTGGATAATGGATATCCATGAACCCATATATTAGTAATCTAATTCAATTATCTATGTGGGCCAAGATGGGCCCAACCCATTTGGGCCTATCCCGGCCCAACCAATATGGGCCCGATTTTGCTCGGATGGGCCTATTTGGGCCCGTCCTGGCCCGTCCCATATGGGCCTTGTTGGGCCATATGTGGGCCTAGTTGGGCCCAACATAGTACAAACCATACAGACCTAGTTGGGCTCATATGAGTCAATTTAAACCAGACCGAGCACATCTCGTTCGCGCCTAGCTAGGGTCGTATTGGCTATGCCGGGTTAATAACTAGGTCGGATTAATATTCATAAAGTAAAAAAATTTACGATACAAATTTTAAAAATATATATTAAGTCTTAGGTACACCCACATTGAATGGGTCTAAATGGATAAATGGGTAACCCACATTAAATGGGTTTAAATGGGTTTGGATATCCATTTAAATTTTTTAATGGGTCACAAATGGATAAATGGGTATAAATGGGTGTGAGCCATTATGACCAAACCCATGGATACCCATGGACACCCATTTTGCCACCCCTACTTCAAATCAATCAAGACTTTTATTTTTACGAAAGTCATGTTGGAAGAAGTTCGCCATGGCTGAGTTTTTTCTTGTTCGTGCGCAAACAATCAATTTCATATGCGTTTGTATGTGATGGTACTTCATATGATTCACCTTTGTTAAATACCAAGTGTTCGAATTTACCATTTGCACCCACAACCTCTTTAATGTCACAGGATTAGGAGGGGTATTTTAATGGTGCTTGCATTAACCCTCCAAGCAAATACTGTAAAGCGGGTGATTGTTTCAATGTGTTTAGTGAGCATGATTCTCCTGAATAAAATAATAGTTCAATATTCGGAGTACTCAAATAATGGCATAAATTTCGACAGTTTTTAATTATATTGCTTGCACAAATTTCAGAGAGTCATATCTCGCTTTACCTTGTTTTGAATGCTGGAAGAAGTTTGCAATTGCTGAGCTTTTTCTTGTTTGTGTGCAAACAATCAATTTCATATGTGGGGATTTTAGATGTATTGGTATTCATATGATTGACCTTTGCTGAATCCCAAGTTATCTAGTCTTTGACCCAATTATCCCAACCGGAGGGTGGCTTTTTGTTCTAAGTTGGCATCAGCTTACAGTTTCCTTAGATTTGCCTATAAACACCAGGTCTTGTTGGTCCTTTCATCCTCTGGCCCTTTCTCTTTCCAAGGCTCAATTAAACTTGAGAACCATAGAAAGACCAACCGAGGAGTATGACCAACGGGTAAATTACATGCAAGTAGAATCATAGAGTCAAACACCATTCTAGCAGTGAGTTTAAAGAAAGGACCTATTACATTACGGTGTTGGTAAGGATTTCATTGATTGATTGTAAGCATACTGTAACAACGTTGCTACCAAAAATGAGAACCTTGGGGGAGTAAACTGTGACTCATGTTATGGGAGATGTGATGGTTCTGTTGAAGACTTGGATCATATGTTTCTCTGCTGCTCAAGATCTAAAGAATTTGGTTGAACTCATGCTTAGCTCCAGTGGTCTCAACTTTCTTTGATTGCACCTTGCTTCTTCACCACTCGCCACGCTCCTATTCACTCACATTAATTGGCACTCTTAAGCACATCATTCAAACCTTCATTTTAGTGTTTTTTTCCTGCGTTATCTAGAGGAAGTTTGCTATTGATAGAGCTTTTATTTTTGGGTCCAATACGGTTGGCAGATCATCAAGTCATAAAATAGATCAGCCGGTACTTCATATGGAGCTCCTTTCGCAAATCCAAAATTTAGCCAGTCTTTGATCCATTTGTGCCTGGAAATCATACCTAAATATGCATAGCTTGCCTTGTTTGCTCAAAAGAAACAAGCTTTATTAAGAGGCCCTATGTCTTATGAGGGAGAAAGTTCTCTGGTTTCTCTCTAGATTTGATTTTTTTTTTCAAATCAAATACTCCTCGTTCTTGCTTGGCATGCTGACCTATTGTGTCAGGTCTTGTACCCAATCTGCCGTGTTCATCATCCACGGTCCAGATTTGGGTTTTGCCAAACCCATTTATTGGGGATCTTCAAGCTTTATGCTCAATCTCAAGTCTCCGTGCCCAACTCTAGTCCTCTGGTCTTCAAACATGTGGATGGTTATAGAAGATTTGGTACTGGATTTGGAAGCCCCACTAGCAGGAGAGGAGGTCCTCCCCCATCAACGCCACTGTGAGTTCCAAGTCTTACCTAATGGATTTCTTTGTTCTTTGTGCTCTTGTGCAGAACAGGAGGAAGGCTTCGGCCTTCTAAGAGCTTCGGAGGAATAAAGTGTGTGCAAGGAGGATTAGTCATTTGAAGATGATTCCTCCTCTTTGTATTTTTGCTGTCAGTGTTCTTTTGGAGCGAGACTGATTATGGTTTCTTGGCAGACTTTTTGTGGGCTCATAATGAAGCTTTTGTCCTTGCTGCTTTTTGTGCTATGGTCTCTCGAGATCACAAAGCAGCCTATGTCTGCCTTTTTTTAGTTCGATGTTTGTTTTAGTTTTTGCTTGGCTTTGTTTTATATGTGTATGTTTATACTTTTAATTGGCAGCCCTCTGTGCTGCAAGTTTTCAGTGAGGGCCATTTGGGCAAGGCCCCTTGGGAGCAATTTCGGTTTGCAATCGAAGTTGAAATGGCTTGTCTATCCTGCCTTGGTGCTGGAACCCTCTTTGATGAGGGATACTTGCCGATCTCCATGCTTACACCCTGGTGTAGGTGATGCCTAGTATCCTGTAGGTGAATTTGTTTCCTATATGGGCTTGTTGCTATTCGTCTGTACTGTTTTATCTCGAATGTATTTTTTCTAGCCATCTTTGTCTGTTATCAATACGATCCACATCTATTTCCTGTCAAAAAAAAAAGAGAAACAAGCTTTATTGGTTCTTTTGCCTTCGCTTATTTGTTCCTCCCCTGAATGTGCAGTGATCAAATAAACCGAGAACCATAAGATGATCAAGGAGCAATGTGAAGGCTTTTTAGAAACAGGAAAATGATCGAGGACCATCCCAGCATGGCATGTTGAATACGAGCTGAGAGTTTGTTGTACAGACATATACACTATCCTAACATGAATAAGGATTAAATGAAACCAAATTCTAACATTTTGGCCAAGCAATTTTTAGATCATAGTAGGTGTCTATTTATTATATTGGAATGGTAAACAATGACACATGTTTTTGTCTTAGTTAGCATCGTTGTGAAACCTGAAATGGACTAAGGAATAAAAAAATGGATGGTCACTCCGAAATTGTGTTTATGACAACTAATGAACACACTAATTAAAATGTAATGAGGAAGGGTTAGAGAAAATATGACACATGATTTATAGTGATTCGCCACACAGGACTACCTCTACTGCTCAAGGATCCCCCTTTGAGATTTTTAACTAACTCTTATTATGGTTTTTCACGGATTCAACCACTAACCTAAAATACAAGTTTTTCCCTTAGGCTCAACTCAAACCTCACACACTCACCACAAAGCTCTCCTTAGCTTTGCCTTACAGAAAACCCTTTGATACAGAAGCTATAACTAAGTACAACAACTTTTCCCTTCAAATATTGTCTCACGATGAATGAACTAAGAAAAGTGTTTATCTCTCTCTCTTTTGCTTAATTTGAGAACTGCAAGTGCACTAACTTTTCTTGAATTCAGAATCTCGATTTAGCAGCTCCGAAGATCTCCTTGAGTCAGCATCTCTTTATATAGAGGCAGGAGGGATGATTTCAATTCAAATTGATCCGTTAGTTGTCCCTTTCATTCCAGCCCGTTCTGTTGTCAGAGGTGCCAAAATGTTAACGGTTTTCTTCCCTATTGTCCCTTTCAAGCTTTGGCACGAGACACACCAGGCTGCAGCTTTTTGTCATTGATGTCATTGTTTAGCATAATCTTAGGTTGGTCCTAGGAAGTTTGAATTCAACTGTCTTTTGATCTGTTTAAGGTTGCTTTAATCACTGAATCACTATCCAAAAATGGTAGATACTAGGTTTGTTGACCAACCCCATTAAGGATAAAATAATCACAAGTGGCATGGGAGTTTGTATGTTGAAAGCGACATCTCATGCTTCAAAAACCAATCCCACTCACTCATCACCCAAGGCATGATCACGGATTGGAGGCTCCTCATGTAAGCTGCAATACATAGTTAGGCACAACACATGCTACACATAGGTTTGTCATAATCAAAACCTAGTTAAAGTATTTATTATATAATATAACCCACTAGTCATTAGTATAAACAATTATACTTGAATGCATATTTTAATGTCATGATCAATGTGTCCCATTTGTTTATGGATTATGATAGTAATTATACTTAATTAGTCTTAAGTAGCTTCCTAACTATCATCCGATTCACATTCTCCCCCTTTTTGATGATGAGAAACCTTAAACTAATGTGGAGATGTGAATTTAGTGTTATGAACGCTCCCCCTCAACATATGCTCTCCCTAGATAAAATATTTTTCTAATTTGTCCATCTTTCAAGCAGTTAGAGCATAAGGAGCAAAAAAATAAATTAAAGACATAAAATTTTGAAGCCATATTATATAAAAAAAATGAACATGTCGAAAAACACAGATCCACATGTTCCCGAAATCTAAATTTCTCCCTCAAATCTAGTAATCTCTCCCCCTTTTGGCATTACAAAAGCACAACAAGGGCAGACAGAATGGCACGAAAGAAGCCATAACAGAAACAACAACAATAGATAATAAGAACCAAATAAAAGCAACAAATAGACATATTGGCATCGAAAATGCCAAAACTAACAGCAAAGTTCAAATACCAGATAAACAAGCAAAAGTAAAGGCATGCATGATTCTAATTGGGCATTAGATCTTAAAGGAAAGTTACTCACTAGATTCATCATCAGCAGCATCCTTTTCAGATGAGGAATCCGAGGCAGAAGAATTATTCGGATTTGGGGTAAAATGCTTCATTAGCATGTTCAATTGTGCCTTCTACATCTCCATAACCTCAGCAACTATTCCCTCTACTTTTAGAATCTCATCCTTAGATAATTCACCAACTCTTACATCCTTGGATGAGCATGGTTGTGTGATATAGAACACACATTGCTTATTCTTCTTGATACGCATAATCAACCGAATTGTTGGCGAGCAAATACCCTAGCAGCCACGTATCAAAATTCCTCAAAGTGGTTTTGGCGGCCATGTCGAGGAGTGAGTATTCATGTGATGATTTACAACAGGAATATGTGAATTGCTGATGTATCCTCACACTTGCCAGCCTTTCTATCTTTACCAACCAACAGTCTTCTTTGCTAAAAAATAGTAGGAGTATGTGGAACCGTTTTGACCGATCTAGTGTTTTAGTACTTCAGCTTTGTAGCTTTCCCTTTGAGCAGTTTGAGCACGTTCCTGAGCAATTTGGCATCGATGAAGACAAATTGTCCACGAATCAAATAATGAACACTAATAGCATGACCATCATTATTAGCCATTGGCATCATGTCTGAATCATTCTCCTATAGACAGGAGTACTAATGGTTTCCAAATTCACCAATTGTGTGGAATTATACCCATACTCCTTCAACACTTATTCCAACAGAGATGAGTGAGCAAGAACTTCAACCATACTTCTCCTTTTATCAAAGAGACTAATAGAACCTTTAACGTTCTTTTGGATCTGGAGTAGGAAGGCTTTTGTATTTTGGGGCTCTGATGGTTGAGTTGATAGAGAGAATTTTGGGTTGAGGATCAGCTGAGGGTTTCACCCGAAGTCTCACTCTTTTTCCTTTTTGAATTATCACTCACTTTTCCCATATTAATGACTTAATGGAAATATAGCAGTTACCTTGTATGAGTAGGATTTAAAAATTAGTAAATGCAGGCTAATGGGAATAAGTAGGTTAAATGACACAACCAAAGGTTTTGAATTTGGGCAAGAGGTAAGAGAGAAATCCGGTGGGTAATAGGGAGTCTCCCCTCTTGGCTTCGTTTTCTGATAAGAACCCCTAGTTTTCAGCTTCCTAGGCGCTGGTATCTCTAGCTTCTCTTTCATCACCCCAGGTTGTCTTCCATTCTTTCTTTAGTTCAGCTTTTTTACTATTTCCCACACAATTTGTGCAGCTGAGACCATGCACTCTTTTCTTAGCTCAAAACTGGCTTTTTCAAAAATCATAGAGTACGCTCTTTATCTCTTAGCATTCCTTCTCTCCCTTCAGCATAACTTTTCCTCACACATACATAGAATCTTTTACTGTATGTTTTCTTCTCAACTAAATCAACATCCTCTTACTTTTATTATATTCTTGCCTTTTTGGAACCATAAAGTATGCCTAGTTTGCACCCTACAAATATGCCATGCCATTCTTCACCTCTTTTTCTTTCCTCTTTAGGGAATACTCAATTGATGATCATGTCAGCCTTCTCTTTCACTTATTATCATAGCCCATATGCAATGCCTAGTGATGTGTGTGTGACAAAAATAAAGGAAAAATATCACCTGGTGTATTAATCGATTTGAGGAGGATTGCATATGCCAAGCTCCAATCGAATCTTGTTGAACTGGTTCTCCTTCAAGGACTTTGTAAATATATCTGCCAATTGACTCTTGGTCTTGACAAAATGAAGCGTTATATCCTTCTAAAGCACATGATCTTTAAAAAAGTGATTCCTAATTTCAATGTGTTTAGTTCTTGAATATTGAACTAGATTCTTAATGAGATTTGTGGAACTTGAACTAACACACATAATTAGCATATTATTACATGTAAGACCATAATCAAGCAAAGTTTGTTTCATACTAGCACATGAAATAAGTGATTGTCCTAAGAATTGGTAAGTACTACTGGTGCTTTTTCGATCAAGAATGTATGTAATAAAGTCAGCATCAGAGTACCTAATTAATTCAAACACATCAGCTCTATGATACCAAAGTCCTAAATATGGAGTTCCTTTTAAATATTTAAAGATCCGTTTAATGGCATCCAAATGAGACTCCTAAGGACATGCTTGGAATCTAGCACATAGAGAAATACTGAACATAAGATCACATCTAGTAGCAGTGAGGTAAAGAAGGCTTCTAATCATACCTTTGTAGGGTTTTATGTCCATATCTTTACCTTGTTCATCTTTTTTCTAGTTTAGTTGATGTGCTCATTGAAGTTGGACTCGGTTTGGCACCATCCATACCAAATCGTTTGAGTAACTCCTTGGTGTACTTTTCTTGGCTTATGAATATTTCATCACTTTGTTGCATGACTTGGAATCCGATAAATATTGTTAGTTCTCCCATCATGCTCATCTCGAATTCATTGTGCATCAACTTTTCAAATTTTTTGCACAAAGAGTTGTTAGTGGCACCAAATAGTATGTTATCCCCATAAATTTGCACAATAATCAAGTCATCCTTATAATGCTTAACAAAGAGGGTAGAGTCAATCTTTTCTTTAGTAAAGTCTTGAGAGAATAAGAATGTACTTAACCTGTCATACCAAGCCTTTGGTGCTTATTTCAAGCCATATAGTGCCTTCTTCAACTTGAACACATGGTCGGGATGTTCAAAGTCTTCAAATTCGGGAGGTTGTTCAACACAGACTTCCTCCATGATGAGTCTATTTAAGAAGGCACTCTTCACATCCGTTTGATAGAGCTTGAATCCTTTGTGAGAAGCAAATGCTAAAAGCATTTGAATTGACTAAGTCTTTCCACAAATTCCCAAATATCACTTCTCTCAAATTGATTTAACTCATGTTTGCATAGCCATAATCATTTATAGCATCAACAACATTATTTGGTTCCATTTGTGAGAGAAACGGCTGATGTGAATTAATGTTGCGGATTGAAGAGCAAGTTGAAACTCGTCTTGATGGTTCCCTATGATTGAATCTGTTGAAAGACCTTTTGGCATCATCAATGCCAAAGGTGGTTGCTCTTCACTAGATGGAGGTTCTTGCTTAAGTGCATCTGTCTTATTAGATGGGCTTGATGTTTCAGCCATATTGTCTTCCTAATTTTCTATTTCCAGTGTATCTACACTTTGAGGTTGTGGATTTTGATTCTCCACTTCTACAACTTCTTCAAGATTGTTAGTAGAAACAAATTCATCAAAGAAAACATGCATAGATTCCTCTACCATCAGTGACCATCTATTATATACACAATAAGCCTTACTTCTAGATGACTACCCAAGGAATATACCCTCATCAGATTTTACATCAAATTTATCAAGTAAATCTTTTGTATTCAATATGAAGCAATTAGACCCGAAAACCTTAAAGTAACTAATGTATGGTTTCCTATCATTCCAATTCTCATAGGGAGTCTTTTCTAGTGTAGAACTAATGGTTAATCTATTTAGGATGTAAGGAGCTGTGTTGACAATTTTTGCCCTAAGGTAAGAAGGAAGATTATGTTTATTTAACATGGTTCTTGCCATCTCATGCAAGGTTCGGTTCTTCCTCTCAACAACCCCATTTTGTTGGGTAGTTTTAAGGGCCGAAAAGATATTGTTAATGTAATTTTGTTCATAGAAGTGATTAAAAATAATATTGTCAAAATCTCATACATGATCATTTTTAATCTTTATTAATTTATACCCTTTCTCATTCTGTAGCTTTCTAGCTAAAGATCCAAACTCATAAAGAGCATGATCCTTTTGAATTAGAGAGATTATCCCAAGTAAAGCATGAGTAATCATCTATAATAACAAAAGTACATTGCTTACCTCCTAGACTTACCATCCTCATTGGCCCAAAGAGATCAAGATGTAAAAGTTTCAATAGTTGGGATGTTGCTAGAGCATTCATAGGTTTGAAAGAGCTTTTGGATTATTTGCCTAGTTGACAAGCTCAACATATCCTTTCTTTTTCAAACTTCATTGATGGAAGTCCTCTTACAGGCTCCTTCTTTAGTAGGCTTGACATGAGTTCCATGTGTGCATGTCTCAACCTTCTATGTCATAACTCAGGAGTTTTTGTGCTTAATATTAAAACACTTGTTTGCAAGGTCAGAAACATAACATATATTAATGGAGCATAGATTTCATATCCATTTTCTCGTGAAGATTATGTTTTTATTCTCAATACTAGTTATCGGACATCCATTTGCTTCAAAGGTAACTTTGCAACCACAATCATAGAGTTGTCTTATACTCAAGAGATTGACCTTCAGATTATCAAGTAATAGCACATATTCAATCATAAGATCCTTATTCGCATTACCTATACCCAGAACTTTGCCATTCGATTTGGCACCTAAGATGCTAGATCACTAGCCTATTGAGTGGAGGGATATGAACATACATAGGTCTCGGTCATGTGTCTTGAGCATCCACCATCGAGTACCCATTGATCCCTATTTTCATACAACATAATCAGGTTTTTGGTACCCACACAAGCTTGGGTCCTTGGAGGTTAGTTTTGGTACCTTTAAGTACCCACATGAACTTAATTGGACAATGTTTCTTCCTAAATATGCAATTCTTTATACCATGTCCAATCCTACAACAAAAGTGACAAGTAATATGATTCTGACGTTTCTCACTAGACTCAACAAACATATTTATATATGATTTAGGTCTTCTAGGATGATGATGAACATGGTTATGAGAGTTCTTAAGCTCAAGCACATTGTGTGTAGCACCAAGACCTATCTTTCGTAAAGTGTGTCTTTGCTATCCAAGAATCATATCAAGCCCTTTGCTTCCGTATTCAAATTTTGCTAGCATAGCATTCAGGTGTTCTACAAGCTTTGTTAGTTTACTGTTTTCTTCTAGATTCTTATCATGTTGCTCTTTCTTAGCAAGCATTTTCTTCTCTAGTTCACAAATTCGCTTGCTAGAGCTTCCTAACTCGTTTTGGCTTCAACGATGCCAGAACTGCAGACGATCAGTTCTTCTTCAAGTTTTTCACATCTAGCTTGTCGATCTGATTTTTCTAACTCTAAAGCTTCTATTTTCCTTTTAAGCAGTATGTTTTCTTTTGCCATTTTCTTAGAACTCCTAAATAACTCATCATATGCATCATGTATAACATCAGAATCACATTCAGAGGAGTTAGAATCACTTACCTCATTGTCGTCTCTTGCCATGAGGCATATATTGGCAAATTCTTCTAGATCTGAATCAATTTCAGAGTCTAAGTCGCGAGTGAACTCATGAGTTACACATAAGAGACTCCAAATTTCATGTGATGTCACTACTAGAAAAACTGGATTTAGCGACGGATTTTGCGACGGATTTTACAAGAAATCCCTCGCTAAATCCGTTTGTGAGGGAGTTTGCGAGGGATTTTGGACGTCAGAAAAATGCTCCTAACAAACGGGTTTGTGAGGGATTTTGCGAGGGATATTTTTGCAACGGATTTTGCAACGGATTTTCCTTCACAATTATGAAGGGTGCATATTCCTTACAATATAATCCGTCACAACGGCCCTCGCTAATTGTGAGGGGAAAATCCCTCGCAAAACAATCCCTCACTATTTCCCTCGCTAGTAGCAACGGAAATAATCCCTCACAAAACAGTCCCCCACTCATTCCGTCGCTAATCAGGTGGGAATCAAACCCTCATAAACCTAACCTTCACAAAATCCCTCACAAACACAATTAAGAACCTATACTCCTGCCCGTCACAAAAACCGTCACTAATTTTTAAGGATAAAAAAATAAAATCGAAATTAAATTACAAATTTTAAATTAAAATAATTTTTATTTTAATAATGATTGTACCAACCGATTGACAATTAATACCTTAAACTTTATTGATGAATAAAATTTACAATTACAAGTATAAACTAAAATTATAAAATCAAAATAACAAAAAAAACAATAAAGGTGAAAAAGATCTTACACGACTAATAAAATTTACAGTGATTGCTCGTACTTAAAAAAAAAATCTCAAATAAAAAAAGTCTGCTAGAACTAAACATTTGTTTCTACGGTCTACCAGCTAGTCAAACACTGATCCGGCTTCTATCCCCATTGGATCGACGAACATGCCTGCAACCTCTAGCAACCCTTAATCCAATTCGTCCTTGACACCAACCAATCCGCATCTCCTGCAACCCGAACATCAACGCGAACCCGCAACGTCCAAACAACAAACAACCCACAAACTGCACATCATCGCCAAAACTCGTTGGATTAGCACAAAAACTGTAACCACAATAGTTTTTACATCTTAAAAAACAACAAAACAAGCCAGAATCCGGCGGAATGGAACTGGACAAAAAGGACTCGAACATGATCGTGTGACCAATGGATCTGCTGGAAGGCTACATGCCATGGACAGATCTGCAAGCCTTAGTTTAGATCTGCCAGCACACTAAAGTAGAGAGCAACGGATCCTCGCCGTTTTAGACCACAACCCGAGACCACACCTTAGCCTGAAACCAAACAAAACCCAAATGGCCACAAACCCAGAACATCAAAACACAATCCCAAGTTGGAATACATTAATCAAAAGGACCTTCAATCGCAAAAAAAAAATGAAACAAAACCTTAGCCGTTAAAACACTCGCCCGGACCTGCAGCCACAATAGAGCTCGCCGGAGTTCACCCGAGTCGGCCATCCGCCGCATCCTCACAAGATGAAGCCTTATCACCCCGGTTGAGCGTAGTCAAGACACACCCACGCCTCAGTGATAAGAAATCCACGGTTGATTGGGCTCAACCTCGCCTTGCCGTTCTCGCATGGACTTCTCCGCCACAAGCCCCGAGCGCGTCGCGGCTCCACTGGGTTGAGGGAAAGGAGAGCAGAGAGATAGGGGATCTTGATGGGGGTGGTGTATGTGGTGTTCAGAGGGGCTAGGGTTTGGATTTGGGAAAAGAAAAGGAAGAGGGGAGAGAGAGACAGGGAGAGACGGAGAGTGAAACGGAAGACAGAGGAGGAGTAGATAGAAAAGGAAGAAGAAGAAGAAAAAAAAGCGTTTGAGAGAGATAGGCAGCCGATAGGGAGAGAGTGATGAGGAAAAAAAGTGAGAGGTGAGAGAGGAAGAGATGGTTAAATACCCTTGGCTAACCCTAGCTTTCACAACTTGTCAAAACGGCGTCGTTTTACGCCCAATTGCCTCAAGTCAACCGACGTGGCCTTGGTTAAAACGCAACAACTTCCACCGTCTCATATACAAAGCGCATAAACACACAGTCGTTTTATTCAAAACAACGCCCAATCTCGTGTTCCAGTCATAAGGCACCCACTGTAATTTATTTTCAAAACTATTTTCTTAAATTTCATTATTTTTTTAATGAATGAATACTTAAATTTCATTATTAATAGCACATTTAAAAGAAAAACTAAATAAAATAATGAAATATATATATGTATTATTTACAATTTTTATAAAAGGTATACATTTAGGCACTCAATATCGCCAAAACAATTTGTGTTAAAAATTACCTAGAATTTCTATGAGGGTAAATCCAAAAAAATATTAAACATTCTATAAGTAAAATTTGTAAAAATTTGGGATATTAAAATATATTAAAAATATTGTGGCTTACTTTTGGTGATCGCCTTTGTGTGGGTGTTTAGTTCGAGTCGATTGTTAAAGGAATGAGGAGCCAAGACCAATTCATTTCTAGTTGTTATCTTTTTAGCATTTTTTATGTATATCAAAGCATTTACTTTTTATTGGAACACTCATTGATATCTCATAATTGATGTTTTTATTCGATACAAGACTTCAGATTTTTTTTACAAGATACAAATATTTTTTCATAACTCAAATTTTCTTTGATGAAAATACCTCAAGTATTTATTTAATATAAATGATTATTTAAAATCAACTAATTACAGATAGCAAAATTTGGTGGGCGTGTAAAATTGTGAAACATACTATAAATATTGTCAAACATTCTATATTCGAATAATAATATAGTTAGAGGTGTTAATTTTTATTTAATTATGTTAAGTGATTGGCCAAATAATAAGCTTACCGTGTGAAAGCTAGCAAGTGAACTTCAATAGTTTTAAAATCTTTGGTAAAACCAATTAAAATTCATAGGGTATCTTAGAAAACTGTTTTTTAACAAACCCATATAATTTCTGCTGGACACACCTTCGCCTCTTTATTGGATCGACTCAACACACCATCGCCTCTTTACTGGATCGACTCAACACAGCTCGTCACAGGACAACTCGAGCACAGTCAAGAAACGAGCATGCCACCGAGCCCAGACTAAGCCTCGGCATCTCTGCTTAGAAGTATTCAATACCTTAGACGTATTTTTTGTGGGTTTGTATTAATTTTTTTAAAAATAAATTTTGTATGAAATAATATCAGTAATATAAAATTAAGGAAGGAAAATCCCTCACAAATTCCCTCACAAAACCTTTAATATTAGTGAGGGATTATTTTCCGTCAACAGCTAGCGAGGGATTGGTTTCCCTCGCAATAGTGACGGAAAAAATCCCTCACAAACTCGTGAGATTTTTTCCAAATTAGCGAGGGATTATTTTTCCCTCACAAATTAGCGAGGGATTATTTTTCCCTCACAAATTAGCAACGGAAAAATCCCTCGCAAAGCTCGGCGGGAAATGAATTTTTTTCCCCGGGAATTTTTCAACCATTTTTTGCGAGGGATTTACAAATCCCTCTCTAAAACCGTCACTATATTTTTGCGACAGAATAATTCCCTCGCAAAATCCGACACAACACCACTACCATGAAATCCCTCGCAAAAGCCGTCGCAATTGTGAGGGGCTAAAATCCCTCGCTAAAATCACTCGCTAAAACCACTATCATGATTTTCCCTCGCAAAGTCCCTCACAAAACCTCCAATATTAGTGAAGGATTATTTTCCGTCACAAGTTAGTGAGGGATTGGTTTCCCTCGCAATAGTGACGGAAAAAATCCCTCACAAGCTCGTGAGATTTTTTCCAAATTAGCGAGGGATTATTTTTCCCTCACAAATTAGCGAGGGATTATTTTTCTCTCACAAATTAGCGACGGAAAAATCCCTCGCAAAGCTCGGCGGGAAATGAATATTTCTCCCCGGGAATTTTTCGTCCAGTTTTTGCGAGGGATTTACAAATCCCTCTCTAAAACCGTCACTATATTTTTGCGACGGAATAATTCCCTCGCAAAATCTGACACAACACCACTACCATGAAATCCCTGGCAAAAGCCGTCGCAATTGTGAGGGGCTGAAATCCCTCGCTAAAATCCCTCGCTAAAACGTTGTTTTCTAGTAGTGTGTGTTACATGTGCGAACTCTTTTAAATTCGGTTTCACTGATGCCACAAAGAAGAGCATTTTTTGCTTGTGCTTCTAGCCTTGCCTTCTTTATTTCTTCTTCTCTCCAGTACTTCATCTCTCTTGCTGGACGTGTGTAAGGTGTACTCACAATTTGCCACATCTCTAAATCCTTTCCTACAAGAAAATTCATCATGCGAAATTTCTAATGGTCAAAGTTTGACCCATTGAAGTATGGAGCATTGTTGATGTTGTTTCCCTCGAATGCCATGATTTTTTTCTCTTGGAGAGACAACCTCCACTATTCAAGGATCCCCCCTTGAGATTTCTAACTAACTCTTATTATGGTTCTTCACGGGTTCAACCACAAACCTAAAATACAAGTTTTTTCCTTAGGCTCAACTCAAACCTCACACACTCACCACAAAGCTCTCCCTAGCTTTGCCTTACAGAAATCCCTTTGATACAGAAGCTATAACTAAGTATAATAACTCTTCGCTTCAAATATTGTCTCACAATGAATGAACTAAGAAAAGTGTTTATCTCTCTCTCTCTTGCTTAACTTGAGAACTGCAAGTGCGCTAACTTTTCTTGAATTCAGAATCTCGATTTAGCAGCTCTGAAGATCTCCTTGAGTCAGCATCTCTTTATATAGAGGCAGGAGGGATGATTTCAATTCAAATTGATCCATTAGTTGTCCCTTTCATTCCAGCCCGTTCTACTGTCAGAGGTGCTAGAGTGTCAACGGTCTTCTTCCATGTTGTCCCTTTCACGCTTTGGCGCGAGACACACCAGGCTGCAGCTTTTTGTCATTGATGTCATTATTTAGCATAGTCCTAGGTCGGTCCTAGGAAGTTTGAATTCAGCAATTTTTGCCGGATTTCGGCCGGACTGAACAAAAGGGATGAACGGAAGGATGAAAAGAGGCCAAAATCCTACACGAGATGAATTCCAACTTTGAGGCCTTACACAGGGACCAAAAAACGTTTTAATTTGTGTGGGTAAGTCCATGTTTTCATTGCCGTTCGTGGCAGATTTTATCCTTACCCATTTCAATTCTTTCCTATTGCATTGTTGGGAGTTACTATCAATTTAGTAGTTGTTTTCTTCTCTCTAAGAAAGTTCAAGCTAGTCTCATGTTAAGGTTACGCCTCATTCTTCACTTCAGTATTTTTTTTCCTCTTTTACGTTTTGACTTCTCCTGTTTTTTTTTTTTGAGGAATTTTGACTTCTCTTGTTTGATTGTCATTATTATTATTTTTTATGTCAATAGATTTATTGTCACACATGTATTACAATTCAGTCCACCATTCTTTTAACAGTACCATCAGTACCATCACCAGCAGCTTCAACTAATGCCATATCTCAAAAGACTTCTCTCTAGTGGAAAATCAAGCTGGCTTTGTACAAAAGATGGAGAAGGGCTTGTTCAACTGAAAACATGAGCAATAATCGGAAAAAATGAGATTGAGAGTATAAATTTATTTACGAGGTTATAATTATATCCTATTGTACTATATATAGAGTGAGAGGAGTTGATCCTAGAAAGCAATAAAAAAGTAGAATATCAAAGGTAAAATGCAAGTGATATGATTTGTTGTAATTGAACATGAGAGAGGGTCAGTATTAGTTACTCTCTCCATAAAAAAAGAGAATTTTTTTTTTGTGGTTGTTGAAATTTGAATTGGGCAGGGGTTGATTGATAAAAAACACTAGTGCCAACTGAACAAGGTCACCCTGTTGTAATAACAAGGTGCTATAATCTTTTGCACGGTTCAGACTCGGTAAGTTGACAGATTTTTGAACACTCTTTCCCTTTCATTCGATACACCAACCTAACCTCATTTCAACCTTTTGTTAAGCCCTAATGATCTCTGATTATTGATTTATGCCCATTAGTGGAGATGTAAGTTTTGAGTTGCTTATGGGACGTTGTTTCCATTTATTCGTTCTCTAAGCATATCTTTTGAAAGACTGATTGGGTTGAAGGCTTGAGAAGGAATTTGAATCCTGACTGTGTGTAATTTGGTGGACTTTAGACCTGAGATTTTTTTTGAGTTAAACTTTTTCAAAGGTAGTCTCTTTTTAAGGTTAAATCACTTTTGCATTTCGACGGGGTCACACTGGTGCAGATATGAATTAACATTATCCATGTACATATCCTATCTTTTTTTTTCATGTACATATCCTATCTTTTTTTTCCTTAATTTTTTTTGAGCTAAACTTTTTCAGAGGTAGTCTCTTTTAAGGTTAAATCACTTTTGCATTTCGACCGGGTCACACTGGTGCAGATATGAATTGACATTATCCATGTACATATCCTATCTTTTTTTTCCTTGATTGATCTATTGTTTAGTTTTGCTTGGGGACAAGTAAAAGTTCAGGTTTGGGTGAATTTGATATCTGTGCATATCATACACTAATGTAGAGCATAAAATATCCTTTTAGCCAAGCATTTAGTTAGGAATCATGCACTTTATTTACTCTTTTAACTTAATTTTCACTAGCATTGTCTTTACTAATTGATTCTTTCTTTCAGATGTCTTTTGATGCAAAACAACCTATTTTTCATGATATTCAAACCATTTGTGGACTCCTAGAGGGATTAAAGCTGATTTAATGAAGATTTTCTGTAGTAGAGTTCTCAACGGAGTGACACCATTACATGTCTGTGACAGGATGACTCCGTTGCAGCCCGCAGAACAGAACTTGAGGAGCCTTCTTCAACAAGCTTGCTGATTATTTTAGTTAGGAGTATATCAAGTCACCAACTCAAAAGTACTCCTACTTTTTAGAAAAAGAGGTCGGCTGATGCAAGTGGAGAGGGGACCATTGAGATATTTATTCCAAGATTCTAGCCACATAAGAAAATTTTTTAAGGATAAAATCTAGGATTTTCCTTGAGTATAAAAAGGCAAGTGGGGAACAAAATAGAGGGTTCCACACTTGACGGCAACAGCTGGGGACTTGAAGGTTGGAGACTTTTGTGGAGCTTTGCTAGTTTCTCTCTTTTGTTTGTTATGAACAATCCCATTATGTTTACTTTCTATTTTGCTATGAACTAAACTTTCTTCTCTAGATCATATGGGATGTAACTACTTGAATACTTTTATGGATTAGTTACTCCTCATTACATCCAAAAGGAGACATTTAGATCTGGAAAAATATAAATCAACCTTAATCTAGATACTGAAAGGTGGTAGATTATTATGGAGTAAGTAACAACAAAGAACATTATTGTTCTTAGAAATAGGTTTGATCCACCAAAGTGGTAAAATTGACCTCTAAGACGAAATTATTCTTCCAAAAGTCAGTAATCTCACCCTAGGTTGTTACCCATCAATAAATCAAGTAAGGGATCTGTAGGTTTTAGTTGACAGTGTTGCTCTGTTCGCAGATATGGAACAGAATCGCCCTGTTGACGAATCTGGTAGGATAATTAAGACATAAAAGGAAAGAGCAGAGAAATCCCTGTTGATCTAGATCTTCTAAAATATGATCTTTTCGTATTATTAACAATTTATCATCGGTTGCTTTATTGTTGGTCACAATTCCAAATTACAATCTCCAAATCATTATTCTTTTTACTATTTTCGGCCTAACGGAGTGAGTCTGTTAGCTAATTTTTTTGCCTAGTCCCTGTGAATATGACCTTGTGTGTTATTGTGATATGTGCGCTTGCAGAAATGACACATCAGATGCTCAACCACAACTCAAATTCCAAAGTCGCAAGCTTATGTAGGACTCTCCTTGAGTGTGTTGGCGACTCTGTTCTTGGGGACTACGATATGTACGAATGCCTGGGAAGTCACGAGACAGCCTCCACTCTTGATGAGTGAAAAGGTGATACATATCCCTGCGCTATCAACCATTTACACCCACAACCTTTTAATGAAGAATTGGAAACAAACTCCAACCGGATGCCACAGGATTGGGATTTTGAAACAATGGGCGTTGGGTTTAGCAAAGTTTGGAATTTACGGTTTGCACCCGCAAACTTTTTAATGTCACAGGATTATGAGGTGTGTTTTCATGGAGCTTGCATTAACCCTTCAAGCAAATACTGCAAAGCGGGTGACTGTTTCAATGTGTTTAGTGAGCATGCCTCTCACTTAGTACTGAGTAATGAGTACTCAAATAATGGCATAAATTTCAACAAATTTTAATTATATTGCTTGCATAAATTTGAGAGAAATTCATATCTCGCTTTACCTTGTTTTGAACCTTGTTTTGAATGCTGGAAGAAGTTTGCTATGGCTGAGCTTTCTCTTGTTTTTGTGCAAACAATCAATTTCATATGTGGGATTTCAAATGTATTGGTACTCATATGATTCACCTTTGCTGAATCCCAAGTTATCTAGTCCTTGACCCAATTATCCCTACCGGATGGTGCTTTTTTTTTTGTTCTAAGTTGGGCATCAACTTACTGCTTCCATATATTTGCCTATAAACACCAGGTTTTGTTTGTCCTTTCATCCTCTGGCCTTTTTTCTAAAATTTGTTTCTTCCGAAATTTCCAAGGCTCAAATAAACTGAGAACCATAGAGAGACCAACCGAGGAGTATAACCTTAGGAGTAAATTACATGCAAGTAAAATCATAGAATCAGAGACCGATCTAGCAGTGAGTTTAAAGAAAGGACCTATTACACTACGGTATTGGTAAGGATTTCACAAGTTGAAGTGAGCCTGGAAATCATACGCTAAATGTATATAGTTTGCCTTGTTTGCTCGTAAGAAACAAGTTTTTGCTTATTTGTTCCTCACCTCAAATAAACCGAGAACCATAAGAAGATCAAGGAGTAATTAATGTGAAGGCTCTTAGAAACAGGAAAATGATCAAGGACCACCCGATGTGAATCTGTCACATTAGCGACCTGTCTATTTATTATATTGGAATAGTAAACAATGGCACATGTTTTTGTCTTAGTTAGCATCATTGTGAAACCTGAAATGGACTAAGGAATAAATACATGGTTGGTGGATGTGGGTCTCTCTAGTGTTATATAAAGCAAAGATACCATTTAATCTAAAGAGCGTATGGCCCCTGGAAAATTAATGTCTAGTAACTAACAACAAGATTGAGTTTTAGAACGAGAACATAACAAGTTTTGATACCAGAAAAATAAAACTTAATCAGGATAACAAAAACTATGAGTATATAGTTGGGACAAATGAAAAGCCAAAAGTATTTTATCTTATTAATGACTATCACATATTATATGTTGATAAATATGATTCCAGTATTTTTTTCATCCAAAATAATTTTATGGATGAAAAGTTTTACTAAGAGGTAATCCTGTTAAACGGTAGGTTTGTATTTCCTTATCATTTTGATGCCTTTAGACATTAGAATAATTTAATAATTTTTACATATGCTGATTTTGCAGGTTGTCAAGGGTTTTAGAATATGAAAAATTCAAACGTACATATAACACCTGCAATAATATTTTTACGACAATCACTAATATTGTTTGAGGCAAATTAATATTTTAGAGAAACATGACA
>JAKUCV010003513.1:0-50403 GCA_028386065.3 Turnera subulata | reverse complement strand
TGACGATTCCGGGAAGGTCACGGTTCGTGTGGATACCGTAGAGGAGCGGGTCTTCTTCTTGCTCTAACTGATTCGTTCCAGCTTCGTCTTGGTCTAGATGATTTGTTCCAGCAGTTGGGTGAAAGACCTCAACCGAACAAGGTACGAAATTTTGTTATGCGGTTTATATGCTTCACATGTGGTTCTTGGTTTAGTTTCCTAGCTTCCGCTGCATGTCTAGCTCATTATGAATGTCGTAATAGCTTCTAGGAAACTTACAGCAGGTACTCCAACGTACTCTCACTGGAGTAGCACTAAGGTGGTTTCTAACTACTGAAGATGAAAAGGCAAGGTCATGGGAATCAATCTTTGGAGAGTTCATTAAGCAGTATAGCTTCAACACCGAGGTGGATATTAGAAGGAGAGATCTAGAAGTCACCAAACAAGAACCTAATGAGTCATTTTCCACCTTTCATGCGACCCATAGCAGAAAAGCAAATCCATATCGCCCTAAAAAAACTTACAGCCACAATTCCATGAGAGGATGCTCGGGAATCATTATCCCACTTTCATGATTCACAGTGGAACCGTCATTGAAGATGCTCTCCAAGAAGGGTGGATTAAGAACAAAGAGGTTCAAGAAAAGCACCAAGTTTTTCCTAAAAAGCCAACTAAAGTAAACGCCATTTTCCCTCAAGCAAATACTCTTCCAACGAAGAACCCTCGGGTGTTTACTCCAGTCAACATGTCCTACAGCAAGCTTCTAAAGAAATGTGTAGAGAACGAGATATTGAAGCCTTTAGAGCCTAGACCTTTGCCTAATCCTCTGCCGGCATGGTATCAAAATGAAGAATAGTACTGTGAGTATCATCAATAGAAAGGACATTCCACTGAGGATTGCCTGCGTCTAAAGCATAGAATTGAAGACTTAGTTGAGAATGGCCTCTTTATCCTACCTGGAACACGAAATAGAGGCTAAGAAGCTTCAAAGCATCAAAAAACAAGAGTTCAGGACCTTTCAGGGAAAAAGAAATATGGGCAATTTTTCTTTTGGAGTCTTAGCATTAGAAGTCTGTTGAGTCTTTACCTTCATACTTTTCAATTCCCTAAACACAAGTCAAAAGTTGTAGACCATGGTCTTTGGAGCTTAGAGATGTAACTGCTTTGACTTGATCAATGAAATGTGCCTTCTTTATGCCTATCTCTATGATTGCATTTACAATTTAGAAAATGACTTAGTTTATACTATGATGAGCGGATTTTGCAACAGCCAAACTTGAAAACAGACCAATTCAAATTGAAGCCATTGAAACCCAGCTTGTCAATTTGGCTCCACACAGAATTTTGAACCTTTGGCCGTAGGCACAAAAACAAAGAAGCGCCCTATGCTTCAAGAAAAGAAAAAGTGCTTGACTCTAGAGTCCGAAAAGGCACAAACCTTTGGCTAACGTGGGGTAGCCACACCAAAAAACCGTGAACCAAACACCAACCCTTAAACACAACCCTTACCAAAAGACTTGGAAGGAAATGATCCCAAAAGAAATGGCCTAAAACCAATGGGAAGAGATTGAAGAAGAAACGTTCGGCCTGAACTACAGGGCCCGAATGGTGAAGACCTGATTTCTTAAGCATAGCAAAACAAAAAAAAGGAGAAAAAAGAAAAAAAGAAAAGCCAAAAAAGAAAAATAAAATAAAGGGCACCCTCTAGATTGTAGCTCACAAAGACAGTCTAGACAATAGCAAAGGTGTTCCCTTAAAAAAAAAAAAGAGAGAAAAAAGAAAAGAAAAAAAAGTGTTATGCTCAAAAATACGTAGGCAGCCTACAACACAGGTGCGGTCAAAATTTTCCTTCCATTCCAAGTCAAACCTCTTTGACAGACCAAACTTTGAAACTTATTCCACCAATGATCCATCCATTTAACTGAAAATTGATCTATATCAAAATGTTTGCAGTCATCTTAGCATAGGTTAAATTATCGACTATTTTGTTAGTGCGCTAATCTATTTCTCAAGGGCTCTTATCCTACTCTTCTTTCTTTCTTTTTTTTTTTTTTTCCAAAGGAGGAAGTCAATTCAATATATGTTGGTATTATCCTAGGCCATTATTTTTATGTTTAGTTGCTGGATTAAAAGCTAATAGAAATTTTTTTTTCCAAGGCATTGTAATATTTGTGTCCTGAAAACTTTATTGTTTTGTTAAATAAAACAAAATTATACTGTTCCAAAATAAATTAAAAAAAGGATAATTATTCTTCTTCTATTACGGCTACCCCGCACTACTTGAGCAAAACAAACCCAAAAGGAAAGCAACTCACCAAAAGCAACGGCAAAGCCGGTCAGTTCCGCGTTGAAGAATTACAAATTCATATCAAAGTCCATAAGACAACGCTTCTTTCCTTTTTCGTGTAAAACTTTTCCATTAACCCACTCCTGTCCTGACCCTAGTGAACTGAGCCAGCCGCTTTTGTTTTGTACCCCATGTGTCTCCGGGTCGGGTCGACTCTTCAGTCAAACCCCCACCCAAGGACAAAACGGTAAACAAACCCAAGATTTCTTCTTTCTCCCCATTTTCTTACACTTATCATCTTCCACTTTTTCCCTGTTTATTTTTATCAAATTTGGTTTCTGGTCTTCCTCCACTGATCCACTCTGCTCCGTTCCTTCAGGTCACCTCCCTCCCTCCTTCTCCTCTCTACATACTTGGCTATTCCGGTTTGGTTTATACTTTCTCTTTGGCTTCCTATAAAACAACACAACATAGGAAACCCAACCAACCCTCTTTTCTTTTGTTCCTATAGATAGATAGATGTTGACTTTTCTTCTTTTTGTATAATTTTGTGCTCTCTTTTTATCCTTTACTGATTTTCTTCTTAATCTGATGATTCATTCTCATGTTATAACTGATCCATAGCTGATCGATCTAGTCTGTTTATGAGAAAAATCTTACCTGTAATGAATGATTTACCCAAAGCAAAGCGAAACTCTTGAATAGAGAAAGGAGAATCATTAAAGAGGTCCGGTCCGGACTATTTTCTATATTATTATTATTATTATTTTTTGCTCTCAATAGTTGGTGGGTTTTTGTTGTGCTATACTATAGTAAAGTTTAATTCTTTCACTGGAAAATTCAGGTTGAGCGGGTTGGTTGATGGGTACATCCTCTGGTTCTAACATCCACCAGCAGTCATCCTCCAAAATGCTGCCTCCCCGCCAGCAACCAAGGCCCGGTGGGCTTCAGACATCACTGTCTTTGCTGTCCTCGGATCCTAGGCTGTCCCCTGATGCCCCTGAACCGCGATCGAACTCTGACAATCTCCGTGAGTCTCCTACCGAGAGTGCAAGCTCCCGGGAAACTTGGCCCACTGCAGACCCTAAGAGAATGGAGAACGAGAAGGCCGAGATTGATTTCGCTGAACAGTCGGTTGTTAGGCGTGTCTCCAGCTCTGATAAGATAACTCTTCGCGATATTGCAAGGGAACGGGTTGATGTGGTCTCTGAGAAGATGCATCGCCTGCCTGATGAGTTGCTGGATGAGCTGAAGAATGGACTGCGAGCTATCCTTGAAGGAAGTGGGGGCTCGCAGCACCGGGAGGAATTTTCCATCTTGCAGAAGCTTGTTGCAAGTAGGGCTGACTTGACAGCTAAGACATTGATTAGAGCACACAGGGTGCAGCTTGAAATCCTTGTTGCAATCAATACGGGGATTCAAGCTTTTTTGCACCCCAGCATTAGTCTGTCTCAAACATCACTTATTGAGGTCTTTGTATACAAGAGATGCAGAAACATAGCTTGTCAGAACAACCTTCCAGCCGATGACTGTACCTGTGAAATATGTACCAACAGGAATGGTTTCTGCAATCTCTGCATGTGTGTGATATGTAACAAGTTTGATTTCGAAGTGAACACCTGTCGCTGGATTGGTTGTGACCTGTGCTCTCATTGGACTCACACTGATTGTGCCATTCGCGAAGCACAGATCTGCATGGGCCCGTCTGTTAAGAGTGGAACAGGACCATCTGAGATGCTCTTTCGATGCAGAGCCTGCAACCGGACGTCTGAGCTCTTGGGTTGGGTTAAAGATGTTTTCCAGCATTGTGCTCCTGCCTGGGATCGAGACTCCCTACTGAGAGAGCTTGATTTTGTCAGCAGAATCTTCCGAGGAAGTGAAGACCCTAGAGGAAGGAAACTATTTTGGAAGTGCGAGGAACTTATAGACAAAATGAAGAATGGACTTGTGGAATTTTCCACAGCTTGCAGAATCATATTGATGTTTTTCCAAGGTACAATTACAGGGACCATTAAAGTTTCTCTTTCTTGATGTGCTAGATAAATCCTTTTCTCATAGTTTGCTAATATTCATCTTGCTGCAATGGACTAGAAAACAACACTTCTCTTTGAGAGGGATTAGAAAGTAGGATATTAATAGACCTTCTAGGTTGACTTCCAGTCTTAGCTGGGTATTCACACTGTTTTTTGCATGGGATGGCTTTATAAGGCAGTTTCTCTATTTTCAGTGTTGTGGTCTTAAAAATGAATGTTTCTTGTTTATGTTCCACTATTTTATCTTTCCTTTTTTCTATGCTTTACTTATATGCATCATAGAAATAGAAGCAAGGTGTCATGGCATAAGCAATTCCTTGCACTTCTATGGTGTCAAAGTAACTTGATCACAATAGGGCTATTCAAGTAAGTCAAGCGACAGCCGAATTCATTTGATTACTCACTGTTTTTGTTAGAGAAAAAGTTACTGATTTTCATTCTCCCTTTGCCTTCTGTTTTTGAAACTTAGTCTTCTCTTTTGCTCCTATTTTAGCCAGGAGGAACTTAACCCTTTTAGTCTCATGTATGTATGATTGCTCAAGGGCACCTAACTTGATGTAAACGAGCTTGAATTGTTGGTCTAACTAGTTGATTTCGCCATAGTTGTGCTGCTGTAGGAATAAAACCTAGTTACTTTTTGTTCTAAACTTTATTTGTCTCTTTGAAGAGCTTGAGGTGGACTCTCCAAAAAGCCTGGAGAATGGGGAAGGTGGAAGACTGATAGCTCCACAAGAAGCGTGCAACCGAATTGCTGAAGTAGTGCAGGAGGCAATAAGGAAGATGGAGATGGTGGCGGATGAGAAAATGAGAATGTTTAAGAAAGCCCGAATGGCTCTTGAGGCTTGTGATCGTGAGCTGGAGGAGAAGGCCAAGGAGGTGGCTGAACTAAAGATGGACCGGCAAAAAAAGAAGCTGCAAATAGAAGAGTTAGAGAGAATAGTGAGGCTCAAGCAGGCAGAGGCTGATATGTTCCAGCTTAAGGCCAACGAGGCAAAGCGAGAGGCGGAGAGGCTGCAGAGAATTGCTCTTGCTAAGACGGACAAATCCGAGGAGGAATATGCTAGCAGTTACCTCAAACTTCGTCTAAGTGAAGCTGAGGCAGAGAAGCAGTATCTGTTTGAGAAGATTAAACTGCAGGAGAGTTCACGTGCATCACAAACCAGTGGTAGTGGTGATCCTGTGCAGGTGTTGGCCTATTCGAAAATCCATGACCTGCTTCATAGCTACAACGTCTCCAGCAAGTCTGAATCCCAGCCAAGTGAACGCCACCATTTCAGGGGACATCCCTGAGAAATGCTTCCCGACTTTCATTAAATTATGACTGTGATTTAGGAAGGTCACTATGTTGGCAGGTGATGGGAATATCAATTTCATTTCGCTGACAGCCCCTTTCTACTATCATATTACAATTAGTAGGAGCGCTAGAACTCGTTTTGGGTTGTAAGTGAAATTTTTAACAGTTTATCTGAGTGATTTTTTTAACAGTGTTTTCAAAGGGATGCTTAATCTGTTGGTGTAATCTGCACATGCTTACTTGAATAGCCTTATGCTTTATGTTAGAACTTGACTGTCTCTGGCTGTATTTTACTTCATTGCTTATCTAGTCACAACCGTACTTATTACGAGCATATTCATTCATCAGATTGCGTCTGCCAGGCCCCCAAGACATAGGCAAAGAAAAGCATTCTATGAGCATTTGCTTCTGATACATTCATAGTTATCACTTAAAAAAAAAAAAGAGATACATCAACAGGTCTAGTGGTAGTGCGGTGCTTGTTTCCTCGCATGATTCCTATGAGGGATTGCAGTATCGGCAGGCCTGGGATTAAGACGATCAAATCTCGGGGTCTGAAGAGACTGACGAGAGAAATCAAAATCTTCAAAGGCAATGATAGTACTGATTCCGTGGCACCTTATCTGGGAGTTTAAGCACACATTAGGGGACACGATTCTTGCATTGTTCAGAAACAGGCTGGACCTTCCACCATTGGTAATGTTCAGCATCCTATTTGGTACACTTGAAGGGACCATAGTCCCATTTGGGAAATGCAACAGGTTGCTGAACACTAGTTCTGAAGGAATGGAGTGACTCATAATGAAATCTTGTAGACTGTTTTGGGTCAGGGATATCTTGGATAGTTCCTCGTCAACAGGTAAGAGGAAAGTAATGTCCTTCTCACGAAGAGAGTTGGGGCTGCCATTTAGTAACTTGAGGAGGATGACAAATCCATGATAAGACCATGCCCTCATGTCAGCCATGGCTACCTGCAGATCAGTTTGGTTGACTGTGTTTGTGGGTAGAGATTTTCCGACTACAAAGAGTTGAAGCAGAAAGAAAAATAAGGCAACCATATTTTCGTTCTTTTTTGATAACGTTAGCTGCTGGAGTTGTCCGTTGTGGGTGGATATATACATATTTGTTTGTGATGCCCCAATGAGATATGCATCAACCTTTTTGCCTCATAATTCACTTTGTTTTTTAGAAGGGTAGTTGGTGGGTAGTTTGTGCATGAAGAAATTTTAGGGGTCTCTCCACTATTTTCAAGTTTTTGAAGGGGGTGGCTCTTTGTGTGTGTGTGTATATCTGCTTTCGGTTCTTTGTTGCTGGCCTGCTCTCTCAAGTAACCAACCACAACGTGGTGAAGGAATTTGCTCCCCAACGGGCTTCAGGGTACAGACTCGTTCTGGGCCGTAAAATGTGAAAGGCCCAAGCACAAACTTATATTTTTTTTAGGCCGTTCATTACCACCAAAAGAACCATCATTGTCTTCCTGGTGTTATGGGCCTACAACAAATTTATAACATTTTCCAGGAATATAATTAGCTGTTGTTAGGTCCACTGTGAATTTGTGATCGTCTTAACCTTCCAGAGTATTTTTCCTTTTCTGGAGTTGCCATTCTGCCTTATATTTGTGTGGATATATATGTTGGGGACATATTGAAATTAGAAATGTTACACAAAGTAATATAATAATAACATATGGTACAACGTTTACTTGATAGTTTGACAACAGCAGAAGTCAACTGGTGAAGGATAAAACAGAATATATGCTAAATCCAGTGGACCTTTGTAGGCTGTAGAAAAAAGAGTTTTATATTGCTGCCCAAAGACAGAATAGGATATATTGTGATCGCATATATCAATTATCAACCAATTTTTTTCCCCTTGACAAAAAAAAAAATCAATTTTTTTCCCCTCTGTATTTAATAATCTATATACTATATAAAAGCACCAACTCCAGAAAAGCCGACAAATTGACGCCATTACCTCTCACTAATTAAAATTGACCCAACTACCCTTACTTATTTATTATTATTATTGAAGATTAACATTTCATTATTACTGAAGGAAAAAAAAAACATGGCGGCCTGAGAAAAAAAAAAGCAATATTCAAAGAGAAAAAAAAAATGGTTGCGTAACAAAATATGTATACTTTTCCAGCAGATCATGTCCGCTGATCAATTTGATCTTCTGGGAAAAAAATATTAAATTAATCTTCAACTGCTTCTACCAGTTATGGAAGCAAAATCTTATATATTTTAATAACTTTATCTGTTAATGGACCTGACTTCAAACAAATTGGTCAAGACTGCTCTGCTTTTCCAATCCATATTATTGGTCTGCACAATCATAAAAAAAGTTTTATACTTCTATTGATCAAACTTCGAGTTCGACTCTCACTTTGTAGCCTGTAAAACCCCCCAAAAAAAAGTTTTTTGTTTTTTTCTCATCTTTCTTGGTTGGGGGCTGGAATTGTAGCCTGTAAAACTCCCCCAAAAAAAGTTTTTTGTTTTTTTCTCATCTTTCTTGGTTGGGGGCTGGAGCTGTGTTCTTAAAATCTACGGAATTGCATCAATGAGTGAAGATGATCTTCTTCCTAACATTTCAAGCTCCATTCGAAGTTTGTGTAAATATACTTATTTATTATTATTACTGAAGATTAACAAATTATTGAAGGAAAAAAAAACATGGCGGCCTGAAGAAAAAAAAAAGCAGTTGCGTAACAAAGGAAAAAAACATGGCGACTTGAAACAGATAATTGATATTGAAAGAGAATTGATCAGATGTGCTTGAGGATTGATATTCTAAGAGAGGAAAAAAAAACGATTGCCTAACAAAGTATGTATACTTTTCTAGAGAATTGATATTCAAAGAGAATTTATGAGTTGTGCTTGAGAAGTGATATTCAAAGAGGAAAAAAAAAACGGTTGCCTAAAAGAATATGTATACTTTTCCAGAGAATTGATTTTCAAAGAGGATTGTTCGGTTGTGCTTGAAAATTGATATTCAAAGTGAAAAAAAAAAAGCGGTTGCGGTGAGTGTATGTATATATACTTTTCCAGAGAATTGATATTGAGCAGTTGTGTGCTTTCATTGAACAATTTGCTGCTGGCATTGATACAACCAAAAAGGTACTTTTTTCTTCTCATGCATTAACTTGGTGGGTTTAAACAGTATTTTTTTTCATTTACATCTGCTGGAGTTAAATTAGATAAGGAACTGGCATTATCAACGCAAGGAGTCTATACATTTAAAGCAGAAAGCCAAATTTATCATTATCTTCCTGGTTTGGCGCCAACTGAAAATAGTCCTAAATTTTTACAAATAATGCAAGAAGGATCACTCAATGAGAATATAGTAAAAAAGTTGATGGATATTCTTGAAGAAAATCCTTATGCACAATTCTTGAAAAGGCTAAAAGACTTTCCATCCTTTGACGAGTTTAAGATACGTATCAATACAAGCTTATCTCTTGATCAACGTGTATATAATGCACCTACAACGGATCAAATTACTGCCTTGAAGGCAATACAAATAACGTATCATTTGAGAGAGATATTATTGTTCATACTCGTTCTGGCCAAAGAAAGATTGTGATGCACTTTTACAGTTGTTATGATCCATTACAATACCCCCTACTTTTTTTCAAAAGGCGAAGTTGGTTGGTATCAAAATATTTATAAACAAGATCGTCTGAATTGTGGATCTAGAAATATTACAATCGATAACAACTACAATGCACCTGTGTTTTTGTCCTCTGATGACATATTTGAAAGAGAAGATCAAGGTATATGCTATTATTATCATTTCTAATAAATGTTTTTTATGCAGGAGTGCATAGACCCACAACATCAAAATTTTCTTGTAGAGAATATTATTGCCACAAGCTTCATGAAACGCCCATGTCCCAATTTATTAATATAAAATAGAATTTAAATATAAAATGACTAAATTGCCCTTATCATTCCCGGGACACGAAAATCATCAACTAAACACCCGTATCCAAAAGAACCTATTAAATTAATTACAACATGAGAAGTGACCAAAATGCCCTTCTACCTGGGATACGATATCAATGACATGATCAACATTTAATCAAATAATAATTAATACAATGGAATCAAGTACGCAACGAAAGACAAAAATACATAGCAACATGCATGCAATGAACCCTATGGATCAGACCCGAGGAGGAAAGCACCGCCACCTGCTGATATGCTCTTCTGATCATCGATCAGCTAACCTGTGTAAAGACTGTGAAGGGGTGAGACCAACCACTGTCTCACCGCAAACAAATAAACCAAAGTATACTGATACAAATCAACCACAAATACTGGCATCAGGCAGTAGCAATCACAGTGCACAACAAGTGCAATGCACAACAGAAAATCATCATCAGAGTTTAAACTTACAGCTGTCTTTAATCATCTTATTATAGTTATATTTTATCATTATTAGAGTTTAACATTTTATTAGGGCCCTCTACTGTGTGCGTCGAGCTCGGTCCCGTCTCATGAGACAACCAGGGCTAAAGCCCAAATATAAACAGGGCAAGGCCCAATATGATCAGTGAGAGAGAGACAGACAGAGAGAAAGAGGGAGGTAGAAAGGGGGAGATAGAAAGAGGGAGGTAGAACCGGTCATCACAGACCCATATGCTAAACCGCATATACCATGCTATTCCGCATGCAATCCCGAGGGGTATCACTTCCCGCTCGAACCAACCGGTCAACAACCCCACAGTAGTATATTTTAATTGTACATTATTCTCAGTTATACTTAACGAGTTATGTGTGCCACACGTTATGATTGTCAAGGGTTGTGTGGATTTAACATTTTGTTCTCAAGTCCAGGCCTCCGACCCACAAATCATCACACGAACCACAGAAACATATATCATAATATTTAATCATAACAAAACATATCATGCTCAACTGGCATATCCTATCACACAAGCACACGATTCACATAATCAGACATACCGCATCAAGATATCATCATTAAGATATAAATGCAAACAAGAACATCAATACAGCAGGCATACATGCATGTAACACTCAATACCAACCAAGTATTAACACTTCTTGTACCAAGTTTATTAACCGAGCATTGTAGGCAGTAATGCATACAAAGGTTTATAAGTCCTCACATGGGCCATAATAACTTCCTCGGAACTTGAAGCCCGTTCCGCCTCGACAATCCTATATTAATAACAATATATAACCCCACATAAGGTCTACATAAAACTATGCTAAAAGCATGTCAATGTCGTGGCTCAAGTCCAAACATATATCTGGGCCTAAAGCCCGTATCATTTAAAGTCAATGGACCTAAAGCCCATCTTAAATTAATTACTCTTTATTGGGCCTATAGCTCATATATACCAAAATAACTATTAAACCCAATCATATTTTACTTTGGGCTTAAAACTCGTTACTAATTAAATCCATACAAGGCTATATTGTATCCCAAATGGGCCTGGGCCTGTTTCCTAACTCCGGCTCTAAGGTCATACCCGAGCCCAAGCTTTTCCCGGCCTAAGGTTCTATCTGCGTCGGTAAGATTCCGGCCACGCGTCTTTCAACATGCCACACTCATTTTCCACTAACTCTATTTCTATTTAATACATCAATTACTCCTTTACAATACTTGACATGCTCAGAAAAAGAATAAACGACATCGTCCGAAAGTTACCGTTCAAAGACGGTTCCCGATGCTCGCCGGAAAAGTAACCCGACCCGCCGGATTCCGGCTTCGCCTGAAAAACACCAGAACTACAGAACGAAGAAACGATCTCCACAAACTGTCAAAGCACCAAAAACAACAACCCAACAGCTAATACTTTAGATCCATGACCACAAACAACAAGGAGAATAGAACACCAACACAGGTCGCCGAAATTGCTTACCGGAGAACAAACCAGCACAACCCAATTCTGGATCCGCACTCCGACGTACAGATCGAGTAACCCAAGCCTAGAATCCTGCTTCTAGACAAAACCCCGCCACAGCAACCACACCAACGGCGCCGACATCGCAAACCCAGCAACGTATGAATCCACCGCGCCCCGACCAAAGCCCAAATCCGACCAAGCTCCACCACAAACCACCACCATCACGAACAACCCATTTCGCCATTAACTGCACAGAACCCGACAATGACAACAACCATCAATCAACAATCCCAGAAACGAATGGGAAAGAAAGAAGAACAAGAGGGAAATCGACGGTGGCTTACCAGAGGACAACCGAGAGGCGACGACGACACGCCTCGTCCAAGCCCGACCTCCTCTTGCAGCTGGGTAGCGGCAGCAGTGGCAGCTTCAAGGCGGCGCCGTCCTACGATGGTGGTGGTGCGAGAGAGAAAGCGGATCGAGGGAGAAGAAAAAAGAGAGAAAAAGAAAGAGGGGAAAAGAAATGGAAAGCAACCGTTGTGAGAGGGAGAGAAATCGAGAAGAAAGGAGAGAAAAAACGGGAAGGAGGACATGGGGAGAGAGAGTGCGGCGGAAAAGAAAGGAAGAAAGAAAAGATAGGAGAGAGGGAAAAGAAAAGGAAAAGAAAGAAAGAAACTAGGGTTGGCCGGCCAAGGACCAAACGACGTCGTTTTGGGCCCTGGGCGCGGTCAACTCTTCCCTAGTTCAGTCAACGCGCGAAGAAGGGTTTTAGGGTTAGGTTTTTTTTCTTTTTTTATTTCATTTCTTTTCCTTTATATCCAAAACTACGTAGTTTTAGTAAAAACTGCCAAATACTCCTTCTTTTACCCCATAACTCCAGTCGTTCTCAAAGAAACCGACTAAGAATTAATTCTAAAAGTAACAAAACATTTCCAAGAAAAATAAAATTAACAATAACAATTTTCTTAACAAAAAACATCCGGAAATTCCGTAAGGGTAAAATGGGAAGTAAAATTTCAAAAATTCCGAAAAATTTCATAGAAACTAAAAACAAAAATTCGGGGCGTTACAGTTCTAACCCACTTAACAAAATTTCGTCCTCGAAATTTACGTAATAAGTTAATCAAGCAAGTGCTTAAATGACACAAACAAGTGTCACCCGATATCAAAATACCGTTGGCCAAAACTACCAAGTAGAACCATCAAATGTGTCCTTCAAAACACATATGTTTAACTTTTCCGAGCAAAATTCCACCAAACCAGGTCGATCATCGACTTTAGTCAAACATGATCCATAGAACCAAGAGATCAAAGCATTCACCCAATAGTCTCACTCAAACATCATCAACATTATTAATACCAGAATCCATAAACCATTCATTTATTATCACTCAACCAAAAACACCCAATCTTTAATCCACTAAGCATATCCTCAGATAATAGAGCCCAAAATTGTTACCTAAGTAACCAGATCATCACTCCCATTGTGAATACCACAAGACCAAAAATCCATACATGTTCTGAACCTCAAAGTATTTCCTTAATCATACACCAGTCCAATCAAAATCGTATTTATATCCCGGATCATACCTTAGGCACTAAAACCCGATCTTTACCGAAGTATCACAATTTTAGTTCAAAAACTTAGGTTGCTCAAGACCCAAACATCATCTCATAACTCATACTTATAAATCTATCACCCAAGCCACACTTAACATGAATACCAAAGTTTCTTTGATAAAGAACTTAAAAACATCAATGTATATCTCATGACGTAGCTTAACAAACTAGCAACTAAATCACAGTACTCGAGATCACCTCAAAAGAATCAAAACTCAATATGAACATACTATCAGCATTCCCTTCCAACACATGGACTATAACCTCAACAGAAATTCTTGACCGAAACCTTTTTATCACAATCACCACTAATATCTCAAATCTCACCAAGGTTAAGTTTTTCAAGTATCATCAAAAGATATTTCCTCAAATACAACATTAGATCAACCTCAATATAATTCAAGAAATCATCTCGAACTCCGAACAGGACTTAATCCATAAAAATAATTTCCCAAGTACATTCAAAACCTCGAACTCAGATAGTCAGACCACAAATATCATGATCACCAAGATCACAAGAATCATATCCACAAGAATCACATCAAATCATCTCTCAGCAGATGTATCATCCAAAAGCAAAACCGATGGTTCTTACTTGTTTTGGCCAGTTCCACACAGACAAGAAACACCAGCAAAGAGTCAAGAGTCTACACCGACTCTGACAAAACAGTGGATATCCCAGAAAACAAACTTTGCTACAGCCTAAGCTGTAAAGGCAAGCATACCATTTCAATGAAAATATCAGCAGGCGCGTGTCCTCCACCGGATCCATAGTACGACTCACTATATGGATGCATAAGACAATGCAACAGACGACTCAAAAGGAGCAGACCTATGCATATAAGAGCACAAAACATATCCACACATCCCAAAGAATCTACAGCCTGCTCCGCTACCAACTGAAAATGCTCGTATCCGAAAATAATCAATTAAATTAATTATGAGAAGTGAAATGTCCAGATTGCCCTTCTAACCCGGGATACGATAAAATCATCATGATCAATGTACAAATATACAAAAAATTATATAATAAACGAGTATGCAGCGGAAGACAAATAAATAAGAAACATGGATGTTATGCAATCCTATGGATCCGACCCGAAGAGAGGAAAGCACCGCCACCCGCTGATATGCACTCCTGACTGACGATCAGGTAACCTGAGAAATATGTAAGGGGTGAGACCAACCACTATCTCACCATAACAAATAAACTAGCGTATACAATACAAGCCAACCACAATAACACCGATATCAGGCAGCAGCAAGCAAAGTGCACAAACAGGTCACAATGCACAATACAAACTCATCATTAGACTGCAAACCAACACTTGTCTTTAATCATCTTATTACGGTTGTACTTTAACATTATTAAGATTGAATATTTTATTATAATTTAATATTTTATTAGGGCCCTCTACTGTGTGCGTCGAGCTCGGTCCCGTCTCATGAGACAACCAAGGCTAAAGCCCAAATATAATCAGGGCAAGGCCCAATACAATCACTGAAAGAGAGACTGATAGAGAGAAAGAGGGAGGTAGAAAGGGGGAGATAGAAAGTGGGAGGTAGAACCGGTCATCACAGACCCATATGCTAAACCGCATATGCCATGCTATTCCGCATGCAATCACGAGGGGTATTACTTCCCGCTCGAACCAACCAGTCAACAGCCCCACAGTAGTATATCTTAATTGTACATTATTCTCAGTTATACTTAACGAGTTATGTGTGTCATATGTTATGATTGTCCAGGGTTGTGTGGATTTAACATTTTGTTCACAAGTCCGGCCTCCTGCCCACAAATCGCACGAACCACAGAAACATATATCATAATATTTAATCATAACAAAACATATCATGCACAACTGGCATATCATATCACACAAGCACACGATTCACATAATCAAACATACCGCATCAAGATATCATCATTAAGATATAAATGCAAACAAGAACATTAATACAGCAGGCATACATGCATGTAGCACTCAATACCAACCAAGTATTAACACTTCTTGTACCAAGTTTATTAACCGAGCATTGTAGGCAGTAATGCATACAAAGGTTTATAAGTCCTCACCTGGGCCATAATAAATTCCACAGAACTCGAAGCCCGTTCCGCCTTGACAATTCTATATTAATAACAAAATATAACCCCACATAAGGTCCACATAAAACTATGCTAAAAGCATGTCAATGTCGTGACTTTAACCCATATTATCTTTTGTCCTTAAGTCCGATTAAACAGGTCATGGGTCTAAGCCCAAACAAGTCCAAACATATATCTGGGCCTAAAGCCCGTATCATTTAAAGTCATTGGGCCTAAAGCCCATCTTAAATTAATTACTCTTTATTGGGCCTATAGCCCATATATACCAAAATCACTATTAAACCCAATCATATTTTACTTTGGGCTTAAAACCCGTTACTTATTAAATCCATACAAGGCTATATTGTATCCCAAATGAGCTTGGGCCTGTTTCCTAACTCCGGCTCTAGGGTCATACCCGAGCCCAAGCTTTTCCCGGCCTAAGGTTCTATCTGCGTCGGTAAGATTCCGGCCACGCGTCTCTCAACATGCCACACTCGTTTTCCACTAACTCTATTTCTTTTTAATACATCAATTACTCCTTTACAATACTTGACATGCTCAGAAAAAGAATAAACGACATCGTCCGAAAGTTACCGTTCAAAGACGGTTCCCGATGCTCACCGGAAAAGTAACCCGACCCGTCAGATTCCGGCCAAGCTTCGCCGGAAAAACACCAGAACTACAGAACGAAGAAACGTTCTCCACAAACTGTCAAAGCACCAAAAATAACAACCCAACAGCTAATACTTTAGATCCATGACCACAAACAACAAGGAGAATAGAACACCAACACAGGTCGCCGAAATTGCTTACCGGAGAACAAACCAGCACAACCCAATTCTGGATCCGCACTCCGACGTACAGATCGAGTAACCCAAGCCTAGAATCCTGCTGCTAGACAAAACCCCGCCACAGCAACCACACCAACGGCGCCGACATCACAAACCCAGCAACGTACGAATCCACCGCGCCCCGACCAAAGCCCAAATCCGACCAAGCTCCACCACAAACCACCACCATCACGAACAACCCATTCCGCCATTAACCGCACAGAACCCGACAATGACAACAACCATCAATCAACAATCCCAGAAATGAATGGGAAAGAAAGAAGAACAAGAGGGAAATCGACGGTGGCTTACCAGAGGACAACCGAGAGGCGACGACGACGCGCCTCGTCCAAGCCCGACCTCCTCTTGCAGCTGGGTAGCGGCAGCAGTGGCGGCTTCAAGGCGGCGCCGTCCTACGATGGTGGTGGTGCGAGAGAGAAAGCGGATCGAGGGAGAAGAAAAAAGAGAGAAAAAGAAAGAGGGGAAAAGAAATGGAAAGCAACCGTTGTGAGAGGGAGAGAAATTGAGAAGAAAGGAGAGAAAAAATGGGAAGGAGGACATGGGGAGAGAGAGTGCGGCGGAAAAGAAAGGAAGAAAGAAAAGATAGGAGAGAGGGAAAAGAAAAGGAAAAGAAAGAAAGAAACTTGGGTTGGACGGCCAAGGACCAAACGACGTCGTTTTGGGCCCTGGGCGCGGTCAACTCTTCCCTAGTTCAGTCAACGTGTGAAGAAGGGTTTTAGGGTTAGGTTTTTTTTCTTTTTTTATTTCATTTCTTTTCCTTTATATCCAAAACTACGTAGTTTTAGTAAAAACTGCCAAATACTCCTTCTTTTACCCCATAACTCCAATCGTTCTCAAAGAAACCGACTAAGAATTAATTCTAAAAGTAACAAAACATTTCCAAGAAAAATTAAATTAACAATAACAATTTTCTTAACCAAAAACACCCAAAAATTCCGTAAGGGTAAAATGGGAAATAAAATTTCAAAAATTCCAAAAATTTTCTTAGAAACTAAAAACGAAAATTCGGGGCGTTACACTTCAAATAAGAGCTTATGAACAGACTTTAATTCTTTTCGCTGGAAGATTGCTCTAACAATTTGTGGTTGACAAGCATATAAAACTCGAATCAACAAGACTCGACTATTTTCAGCTACAACAATAAAAAATAAGATCAGAATTATATCAAGGTATTATTGATAGTGTCATGGCTGGAGAAACTAGAGCAGATGAAGTTGGAAAAAGGCTCATACTACCAGGTTCTTTTATCGGAGGTCCAAGAGATATGCGACGTCGATACTTAGACGCAACGACATTGGTTCAACGATTTGGGAAACCAGATTTGTTTATAACAGTAACATGTAATAAAAAAAATTAATAGCATAATTTAATATTGACCTTAATTGGTAATATAATTTAATAATTAAAATTATATAATTTAGAAAATCAAAGGATTTCAAAATATCATAGACAATAATTAATTTACAAATTCTTATTCTATTACAAAAGATAATTCTAAACAATTTTGTTTATCTATATTATGAAACAAAATTTGTCTAAATTATATTAAGTCTTTATCAAGAAAATTATTGATATATAATTCTTTATTTATATTTTTTCAACAACTACCAATCATTAAGAAGAACAATAATGAAACACCCCGACCCAAGTTTACCCATCATACAGTAATTACTGAGCAATAGTGCCGACACGTGGCACATATAGTATATTCAACAAAGAATCCGGCCCAACGGCCCAATGACAACATCATAACACCCGACCACGGGTACAGCAACAACATTAGCACAGTGGAAGCGATTATAAACTCAATGTCAACAATGCAAAGCCCAATGTAACTAATGGATCCGAGTCCTGCCCGAGGGTACACTGCAGCTTGCCTCGTACGTTCCTGTACCACAAACAACTCATCCTACGGGATGAAACCCCGCAGGCGAGGGGTGAGTCCGAAGTACTCACCGACGAAGGATAAACAGTGATATGCAGGCAACTGTAATACTGTAAAGAAAACACAAGCAAGCAAAACAACAGCACATCTCAAACAAGACTGAGCCAAGACAAAAAGAATATCTTATTATTATTTCCAATTTTATCTTTCGGGCCCCGTCACTGGACAAGCTAGGGTCGTACCAGGTTATCAATTAATTCCGGATGCTAGGTCAAAGAGAACTATACCAAATCTTACCACACCGGGACCACGTCCCAAAATAACCATACCGGGTTCAACAACCCAAAATTACCATACCGGGATCAACATCCCAAAATAACCATACCGGGATCAACATCCCAAAATAACCATACCGGGTTCAACAACCCAAAGAACAACCGGGATCAATATTCCCAAACCAAGTAACCGACCATAGCATCACAAAATTAATTTTCAAACCATCGGGTCGTACCACTACTTTCCACGTGACAATTATATCATCATCTTAAATTCAATTTCCAATTTCCATTTCCAATTTCCATTTCCAATTTCCATTATCCTTTTCTCAATTATCTATAGTCAATAGTTCAACATCAATCTCATCACAATATCCACAGCAATAACCATAGCAATCAAGTAATCAATGAGCATCTCAGCAGTTCAATCAAACAACAAAGTACACAAAGTATTACAGGCAACATAACAAAGGTTATCCATCCTCACCTGATGTGTCTCTGAAACTACTATCCGGTCAAACCTCGATACCCTATATGTATATACAGGAACACAATAATCACTTATATTGCAGAACAAGATGATTATGCATGATACCGGTTTAACTGTATTTAGACGGCTTATCTATTCATTTTATTATCTCATTAATTATCTTATTACCAAACAGTTCATCCGACTTGGTGGTAATTAATTTAATCCAACGGTTATATCAAGTATACTTGATTTAAATCAAAAACTGAAACTGAGCGCCCAAGCCGATATCCCGGCCCTTAGGTCGCTTTTGACAAGAAAACATGTATATACACAAATACGTTGTATAAATTATATTTGGTAATATTTCAAGATAAATAATATTCCATAAGTACTAACCATGTATATGCTTAGTAAGAAATGATTATAATTAGTGGTAACGTTAAATACGTCCAAATAGTATATGAATAACAATAATATATGTACGATAATAAAACCGTTAAATAGGAAATACCTTCATCAGTAAAGAGGTTAACATAACTGATATATGGTATAAAATAATTTTAACATGATATATGAAATACATATACGTATATAACCTTTAATTGTACAATAGAGTATAGATGATGATAATAATACCACAGCTCATTAAAATATAACGAATATTGTTAATATAATAGAATAAAACTTGTACATGGTAAAAAGTTAGATTATTATAGTTTATAATAAAATAAAATTAATGGATCAAAATAATGTAACCATTATGAAAATGATGTTAATATATGATAATTATCAAAATAATAATATTGCTATTGTGTTATCAATTAACAAAACATAGCCTACCCATGGTAAATGTTATACAGATTGTATATTACATAGTTAAATCTAAAAATAATATCATTTTTAAGTCGTAACTATTTATAATTATAATTCATAATAAAATTATGGACTAATATTATTTAGCCAATAAAAATATCGTTAGTAACATATATAAACAATTGGTAAACAAAGTATGGACCTTTTATTATTTTAGCTCAGAAGCACGACAGTTAAACATATTAGAAATGTATTTGTAATGTCAACATAATTTAAAGTAACTTCGAAAATTAGCCACGGTGGACCTTCACTTGCGTTTAGTCTATTGGAAAAATAAATAAATAAATTAACTTTGGATTAATTTAAAGACTTAATTAAATTAGATAATATGGGCATTTTTATTATATTTAGCTCAATCCAATAAATTAAACCGGAAACTAAATTCAATGGGCCTTTTTAATAGCCCAATCGGAGAATATAAACATAAGGTAATTAAATGCATAAACCAAATTAAAACCTAATTTAACATAAACTAAATAAGTATAAGCATTAAATAAATAAAGTATAGATAAGAGCTCAAATTAAATAAAGGCATAAAATAAAAAAAATTATAAGCTAATGTTAATTAAGTTAATTAATCGATTAATTAATCATCCATTTAATGTCCGAGTCCGTTTTATCGTTCGGGTTCGTTAATGATGCACATGGATGATCCAAAGCTCGGGTTTTACCCACAGTCCATTTTCGAGCTCGCCGGAAAAATTCCCGAGGCTGCCGGAAACTCGCCGGAATCTGGCTGCTACTGTTCACAGAAGTCCAAGAGCTCCACGGTCACTGTTCTCACCCTTCAAAACACCCAAATCACACATAGCAACAATCTGCCGGTATCCACCACAAGACAATCATCATCAACCCCATTCGGTCACAACCCACTCCCATCACCACTGCTTGCTACCCAACTTCGGTCACCACAACAACCATTCAATAATCTATCGTCCTCAACAGCTCACAGCCACCATTACCAGCATCACAACGACCCTAACCAATCACACAACAACCCAAACACCCAACCAGAAACCACGCACACCAACAGCACAGAACCATCAACGCCATCACCACCAACCACCACAGACACCAAGGCAACATACAAACCCGATTAGCTCTATCCCGTCATGAATCGGCTCAGAAACAAGAAGAAAAAGAGACAAAGAAAGAGGTCTGGGTTCATTGTCTGGCCATACCGTGCGATCGGCGACGGAGGTGGGCGGCGACAAACACGTGCTTGGAGGAAAGGAAAGGGACGGCGGCAAGGGAGGATAAGCAGGGGCGAAATGGAGAGAGGTAGAGATCATCGTCGAGCCCTACACATACATCACACGGTGGGCGACAGCGAGTGGTAGATCGGAGTCGATACTATCGGGCTCCCGTCCTCATAGGTTCTGACCCGTGCTTCGCCGAGCAGGGAGGGCAGCAGCTCGAATCGCTGCTCTGACGGCGGCGAGCTCCGTGTCTCTCCTCGGTGGTGTCGAGCCAGTCAGGTGGCGGCGGCGTTCGGCTGTAGCGGCACTGGAGGGAAGTCGGCGATGGACCGAGAGGCAGATCGGGACGAGCTGGGCGAGGTGAGGTCTGGATCGGACGGCGACGGCTTGAGAGGAGGAGACAACGCCGGTGGTGGCCGTCGATTCGTTCTGGTGCAGGGGCGGTGGTGGCGACTTGAGGCAGAGACCTCGTCAACGAAGGAAGGAGAAGGAGAAAAAGAGGAAGGAGGAGGCAGAGGTGGCGAGCTGGGGGTTCACGGTGGCGGTGGCCTCGGGGAAAAGGGAAGAGGAAGATGATGGGGAAGGAGAAGGGAACAGGGATGATGGGTCGTGAGAAAATCGGAAGAGGGAGGAGAAAATAAAGAAGGGAAAAGGAAAATAAAACAAGAAGAAACAGAGAAGAAAAGATGGGGAGGGGGCTGGCGTGTGGAAAAAGAGGGGAGAGAGGAGAAGAAAAGAAAGAAAAGATTGGTGGAAAAGAAAGAAAAGGGAGAAAGGAAAAGAAGAGAGAATGAAATGCTGTCGGGTAATAATTTTTGCCCTGTCAGCTCTCAAAATGACGTCGTTTAGATGTCTACAGTGATGTCCAGCCAAAACTCTCAAAGCCTTGGTCAAAACGCAGCCATGGTTGTGTTTTATGTTTTGGCTTCGCCAAAACTACGTCGTATCGGTCGAAACTACGCAGAACTTTGTGTTTTGACAGTCTAACTTAATTAACAATATTTTCAAAATAAACTCCAAAGATGAATTTTTCTTTTCAAATTGTAATTGGTAAGTTATTGCAACATAAATATCATAATAAAATAATAATAATATTACTTTAATGTTGATTTTGAAAATAATAATAATAATGGTGACAATAATGACATTAATAACAAATTTTGAGAGTAGCATAAATAATAGTGAAAATAATGAAAAATTGACTCGGATTGGTAAAATCCTTGATTAACGGCGATAAAATTTTATTAACCACCGTAAAAATCAAAACAGCTTGGTAAAAATCACGAAAATTTTACCCGGGTCGTTACAAATAATTACTGGAAAATAATAAAACTATGAAAAAAAATAACTGAAGAGTCAGCGAAAACTATAAACTAGAATAATGTCTATTAAAAAGAATAATTATAGAGAAGAATAGTTACAAGATCTCATGGAGTTTTGTAATTTATTACTAATAAAAACTACGGTGAACGAAAATCGAAGAGCACTTGAATTGACAATGAAAACTAAGAACAATGATTATGAGAAACAATAATAAAAAAGTAATAATATAACTTAATAATCTCCTTCATTAATAATATAATTTAATAATAAAAATTGTATAATTTAGATTATCAAAGAATTACCAACTATCGTTAATAATAATTGATTTATGAATTCCTATTCTAATAAAAAAGCTAATTCTAAATAATTGGTTTGTCTAGATTATGAAAAAAAATCTTTGTGTATATCATATATATGTCCTTCTAAAGATAATGATTAATATATAAGCATTTACTTAAATTTTCTCAACAATAATAAAAATTTACGGAGAACAATAATTATTGAAAATAATAGAACTATGAAAAAAAAGCCGAAAAGTTTGCAAAAATCATGAGCAAAGATAGCATTTTCCCAAAAGAATAATCATGAATAAGAATAATCACAAGAACTCATGACATATGTGTTTGTAATTTATTATCAAGAAGAACTATGGAGATGAATAGTCGAGTAGTCAACCAGAAAGTTACTAACAAGAACAATGACTACAAAAAAGAATAATAACATAAAAAATTATCATAGGAATTTATGACTATGTTTTTGTAGTTTACTGTCAACAAGAATTATGAAGATAAAAATTGAAATACAGTAAAATAGTTAATGTAAACTACCAAAAAGATAAATGACCATGAAAAGGAATAATAATGAAAAATAATAATATAATTTGATAATTAATATTATTTAATTCAGAATATTAATGGATTAAAAATATAATTAACAATAATCTATTTATAAATTCCTATGCTACATAAATTACTTCTAAATAATGCATCTATTTATATTTTCTCAACAACTACAAAAAAGATGAAGAAGTATTGCTGAATAGTCAACGAAAATCATGAATAAAAATAACGTTTACCAAAAAGAATAATCACAAGAGCTCATAACAGATGTTTTCATAATTTATTATCAAGAGAAATTATGGAGAGAAGGGTCGAGTAGAGTAGTCAACAAAAACTACGAAAAAAATAATAATATAAAAAAAGTATTATCATAGGAATTCATACCACGAAAAGGAATAGTAATAAGAAATAATACTATAATTTAATAATCTCTTTCATTAATAATATAATTTAACAATTAAAATTATGTAATTTACAATATCAACGAATTTAAAAATATCATTAACAATACTATACTATACTATGTGATTTAAAAAATATAATACTATGCCACGTGTAGAAAAGACTTATTAATGACAAAGACTAGATTGACAGTAACACACGGATAAAAAAGAGAAAGAGAAAACGATAGTAACACAGGCCCTTCATCATGGATAAAAGTCACTTTGTCTTGATCCATGGATAAGATAGTATATATATATATATATATATATATATATATATATATATATATATAGATATATATAGATATATATAGTTTTTTGGTAGAAAAAAGTTTAAGCTGACGGTCGGTAGGGTTCGAATTCTCAACCTAATAGGAGTACTTACTCAAACTCAACCAACTAAGCCATGTTGGCTTTTTTTTATGGGATAACCTCATTCGAAGTCCTATAACTTATTTCGAAATCCCATTTGAGTCCTATAACTTTAAAACAATCGATTTGAGTCCTATAACCTTTAAAAGTAACACCAAATGAGTCTCCGTCTATATTTTCGTTAATTTTTTCTGTTATCTTTGACTTTTCTAAGTCCACATCAGATTCACATCCCTCCTGTCATGCCACATAGGCTGCCACATCAAAGACTTCAAAATAAATCCTTAAATCTCTTTTAAAAAATAATAATAATAAACCGGACCTAAATTCATCACCTTCATCACTTAATTTTTTTGTCCAATCCAAATATATATATATATATATAAATATATATAATATGAACCTGCGGTTGTAAAAAAAAAGCACCTGTGAAAAAGACGAGACCCAATTTACACGATCCACCACCAAGACTGCCGCCTCCACTCAACCAGCCGGTCGCCGCCATTGTTGGAGCCCGCCACGAATGGTTATGAAATCGGGGCTGGGGGAATTTGACAATCGTATTTCTTGTCGCACGATTTCAGCGAGAAGTCCGACAATTGTGATTTACAAACAAATCACAACTGCCGCCAGTTCTTTTCCCTCTCGATCTCTGCTGCTTACCGCCGCCAATACTACAATCATCGCACCACTTCGCTTCTCTCCATTTCCTTACTTTCAGCAGCATCAACCATATCATGTCCATGTCTATCATCTATGGCAGGGGGCCATGCTACTCATCGGAGTGGGTTAGTCGGTGGCCTAGTTTCTTGCTGACCCAGTATTGATGCCCTATTTTTCCTCCATTTAAAAAAGGGTTTGGTGAAAAGAAAATAGAAAAAGATCCATCACACAAATCACCACCACCAAAAAGCATCGATACTTGATTTGTCGTAAGATGGTCAGATTGGCACAAGCCTTTCCACCGAGCAGGGATCTCGGGCACGGCGGAGTCGATGAAGCTCTCGGTGGTCGTTGTTTGGCCGGCGAGTTGAGTCGTCGCGGCGAGTCGAGGTTTCGTAGAGCACAGTCGTCCTTTGTGCCGCCGTGGGTAAGTCTCGTCGACCGTCTCCTTTCCTCTCTGTCCTCGAATCTTCCTTTCTCTTTTCTTTTTCTTTCTATTGTTATGGCATATTGCAAACAATCATGTTATTTTGTTGTTGTTGATGGTGGTTGTTCAAGATGGTGGTTGTTTTGGTATAGTGTGTGTCTGAATTCTGTACCACTCAGGCGATGGATGGGAGTTGATGTAGGGTTGTTATTTGGAGAAAAAGTGAGGATGGGCGTGAGGGAGAGGAAGGATGGGTGGATCGGTGGGTGGCCGGGCGGGAGGGAGAGGAAGAATGGGTGGATTCGATGGGTGGCCGGGCATTAGGGAGAGGAAAAATGGGTGGGTGGGTGGGTGCGAAGAAGAGGAAGAATATATGGGTGAGTTTTCTTTTGTTAAAATAATTTAATATTAATTATGATTGTAATTGTCATCAATTGTCATTAATTGTTATTTATAAATTGTTAATTTTAAAATATGAAATTTGATTATTTTGTATTATTTATTTTATTGTCCACATAATTAGTTAACGGCCAGCTCAGCGAAAAATTAACGAAAACATGGACGGGGACTCATTTGGTGTTACTTTTAAAGGTTATAGGACTCGAATCGATTGTTTCGAAGTTATAGGACTCAATTGGAATTTCAAAATAAGTCATAGGACTCCGGATGGGGTTATCTCCTTTTTTTATATATATCTTGTCTATGATAAATGGCAAATTGAATCTAATAATTGAATATTTTCTTTTTGTTTCCCATCTGGTATCCGGAGCTTTGCCCCGACTAAACTGGATCCGACCCGTTTCGCGCACCTGGGTAAGAATTGAATACTCTTGAAGCACATGATTAATGAATAGAATTTGTCTAAAAGTTTCAGTAACTGGAATGATGTGTTCATATAATATCTGCAAATTGAAGCAGCCGGAGTGCATGATAGGATGTTTTTGATCGTTATATGAAGAACAAGAAATTAATTGAAACTGAAAAATAATTGAGTTGAAAATGCCAACGTGCCACTTCAATAACTTATATGGCCATCCATGATCAAAGCTAAGTCCTGAATCACGCAACTCACGTGGGTGGTGTCGTTTTGCTGCTGACAAAAACTTTTTTTATTCTCTCTCTCAACTCAACAGCTATTTGTGATATCGATTCTTAGTTAATCACATCATTTTCTGAACTTTCAATCATCATATTATCAGGAAAAAAAGAACTTTGATCTAATTTTTGAAAAATACGCGCTTTTACTTTTTTTGAACTGAAATATTGTAAATTCAATTTTGTTTTGACAAGACATGCATATCCAGAATGCATCGTACCATGCATATTCACCAAATCAGACACTGAAAATGTCTCGTCAACATCAAACGAGAAGGAGCCAGAGGCCATGTCAAAGAAAGTTTTTTTTAAAGAAATGGCTGTATCTTCTTCTCTTTGATCACATCCTTCTTCTTGGTACCCTTTCCACTACAGTGCCAATTGTTGCTAACTTCTAGTGAGTTACATATCAAATTCCCTTTATATCTGCCAGCGACCGACCCATAAAAGTCCTCCGGCCACCGATCGAGGCCACCGGGGTTCGAATCCGAGTGTACTTATTTGATTGAGTTAGGATGGGTTAGGATATATCTAAGTATAGTAGGAGGAGCATGGGACTAGGGATGGCAATGAGTGCTTGTTAGCGGGAATCCCCGAATGGGGATGAGTTAATTTCTCCCCGTGGGGGCGAGAACGAAGACGTTTTGGCCCCTTGGGCAATTTAGGAATGGGGGCGGGGAGTGCTCCCCCGACCCACGAGGACCCCGAAATAAACGGAAATACAAAGTTACCCTACAACAATTATCTAGTTCATATATATGTCAATACTTTTTTTAGAAAACATATATATGTCAAGTATAGTAGGAGCATGGGACTAGGGATGGCAATGAGTGCTTGTTAGCGGGGAATCCCTGAATGGAGATGGGGTAATTTCTCCCCGTGGGGGCGGGAACGGAGACGTTTTGGCCCCTTGGGCAATTTAGGAATGGGGGCAGGGAGTCCTCCCCCGACCCACGAGGACCCCGAAATAAACGGAAATACAAAATTACCCTACAACAATTATCTAGTTCATATATATGTCAATACTTTTTTTAGAAAACATATATATGTCAATACTAAAATAGGATTTTTAGTCATTTTTTCTTTTTACATATTAAAATTAATATATATGTCTTTCTTTCTTTCTTTTTTTTTCATCTTATTAAATTTAATAGACCATTTGATTTTAGTTTTTGTGATTTTTTATTCATACTAATTATGCTATGTTATGCTACTTTCTATTTTTCCTCAAATTGACACAAATTTGTTTATTTTGGGTGGCAACAGTTGCATTTTATTTTTAATATTCTAATATGTAATTGACACTAAAAGAGACATTGAAATAATATAAATTTAAATTTCTTTAAATTATATTTTAAATTATATATTGTAACTCAAAATAATTAAACTAGTTAATTTTAATTACTTTTTAATAAATAAATTATACCTTCTTTATCTGTGATAAAATTGGAGAATGGGATCCCCGTGAGAAATGGAGGTGGGGGCGGGAGAACTTTATGGAAAGGGTGGGAATGGGTGGGGAACCTTTCCCCGCGAAGACCCCGACCCATTGCCGTCCCTACATGGGACTCAGTAGGATGTTTAAAAAAAAAAACCTTTATACGTGAGAAATGTTTGCGCCTTGATGTTTAGTCAGCAGATGGGACCATTGTGGGGGCCTAATAAAAAAGACCACAAAATTATCAAAATGAAGAAATAAATTTTAGATTCGTATCCTCATACTTATATAATAACATTCAACCACCAAACAAAATTTTTAAAAATAAAAAGGTTGGGAAGATTCTTAATTATTTTTTGACTTTTATAATTAAATTGCTCACCTTATTTAAAGCTACCCACAGCCATTAACAATCATTTTGTCCTAGTTGGTGGCGCCATCTGTTTAAATACCTGCATTTTTGCATGCATGATATGCCCAAGAAGCAAACGAGAGTTCTGGCACTAGCTGCTAATCTATTTTTCAAGGAAGTGAAACAAGTAAAAAAGAAAAAAGAACTGGAATGAATTGCATATGGCGACACCCGCAGTCAAATATAAAAGGCCCGGGGGCCACAAGATATATGTGTAATCATTCTAGTAAAGTTTAACTTTCTGGATCCAGCTTCTGTTGTCTAATTTCTTGGCGAACATGCTGGCTGCTGCTTGTTATGTTCGTCAAATTCCAGGTTGGATGTTTTAGTAAATTAATCAATATATATAATTGAGAAGATCTAAGCAGAGATTGAAATGGGACTAATTAAACTATGTCATGCAATCATGTTTGCTATATGAGCTTGATCTCCTTTTGTTAATATACCACCACCTCGTATTCATTGTGAACATTAGTGAAGCTAAAAATTATTAGTTAGACTCGACATTTTCCAGTTTAAAAGAGAAAAGAAAATTAAAAGGAATAGATGGTTTTAGGTTTTGATGATTTTTTTTTTTTTATACAAGTCGAATGTCTTTATTGATAGAATAGATAATTACAGGAGAGTAAACGGAATGTACATGGCATTATGCCCAGAACAAAACCAAGAAAAATCACCATCTGTAGCTAATGTGGATACTCTTGCCAAGGCGCCATCCATTGAATGGTTCGGTCGAAGAAAGGATACTGCCTGCACTGAATGGAAATTGTGGATGTGCTACCTTAAACAACCAATGTGCACAAGTGAGGATTAAATCAAACAGAATATCGATCTGTAGAGCTTTGTGATTAAAGTTCCAAGCATTTCGGGCTACCCACAAGGACCAAAGCAACGAGAGACTCAGGAAGACCCATGCTTGTTGGGACCAGCATGAACCTGAAAGCCAAGGCTACTGGGACAGCCATCCGTCCAAAGAATGAGGAGCAACCTAGGTAATGCCCCACCAGCGACATGGGCGCTGCCAGAGGGCGGTAACTACGGGGCAATGGATGAGTAAATGGCTAGTGTCTTCCACCTCTAATGAACGTAGAAGAATTCTTTGGCAAGCAAGATGGAGTATGGAACAAGGAAAATGTTATTGTTCGAATCGATGTTCGAGTCGGTCACTGCAACAACAATGGCATTGGAGGCACTTACAATTGATGGTATTGGTTAGAGTCATGTTCATACTTGCAAGCTTAGTTTAAGGGAGACATTGTTGGATATTAAATTAATTAGTTGCAAGTGCCTCCAGTGCCATTGTTGTTGCAGTGACCGCTTGGTAAAAATTATTTTCTTCAACCACTAACTCTTCTTTTTCCTCTTCTGTAGAAAATAATTCTTCTACCTTGATTCTTGTCAGCCTGTACCATTCATCGTGAAACTTCGAGTCTCGACTGAAATCTGCCAGTGAAAAATTTTCCACCTCAATTCTTCCCAGTCTTCTAACTTCTTCTATTTGACTGTCACACTGTTGTTGTTCACTTGTTCTCCCCTTCCTGAAATTGAGACGCTTCTCATGCACAATCAGTTTATCTTTTAGCACATCAATTATCAAAGCTTTGAGATCTTGGAATTCTTCAATAGCTTTCACCTTGCAATCAAAACTAAATAGTAGGCTTCGGAGAATTTTCTTCACAACCTGAAGATCTGTCATCTTCTCACCATTGGCTCTCAAACCATTAACTAATTTTTGTATCTGACAGAAATAACCATCAATTGCTTCATTCTCTCCCTTGTGGAGAAACTCAAACTCTTTTCTCAAGTTTTGCAAATCAATTTTTTTTCACAACCTCAGAGCCACTATAAGTTTCCAGCAAAGCATCCCAATACTCTTTTGTCGTTTGAGCATGTCTGAACTTTTGAGAAATTTGAACTTCTACTTGTTGTTTGAGGTAGAGCAGTGCTTCATCATTCTTCTTGGCCTCTTCTTATATATGATTCTGAATCCTATTCTGAATAACATCCAATACTTTAATATGTTTGAAGAAAGTTCTCATCTGCCTCCACCATATCTCAAAATAATCTTTACCGTTAAATTTAAAAATAAGACACTCTACATACTCTATACCCATGAGAAAATAACTTTTTATCACATATCAATCCACTGCATCAAATATAAGAACCAATTTTTTTTTTTCCCGTGTCACCTGATTTGAACAACAACTGCTACAACCACCCAGCCTCACTTATTTTCTTCCCTGGAAGGCATTGTTATCAAACCCGGACCGGCCCGGACGGTTGAACCGGGGTAACCGCGACCCGGAGAAAAATCCGGACTTTTTACCCCTCCGCGTTGTATACTCCAAAAACCCGGCCGGGTCATGACGGGTTCTCCGGTTTTCCTGAATTTTATTGACCCGTTTCCGGTTTTCTCCGAGTCAAAAGGCAAAATTTTAAAAATTTTATCTCGGTCAGGCCATGACTAGACCTTTGGTTAGATCTTTATTAAATAATTATATATTTTAACTATTAACTCTCATACCGATCAGACCTGGTTGGACCACGGTTGAACCTTTTAACCCGCGACCCGGCCACTGAAACGGGTCAATGGCCGGGCCGGGTTTTACAACCTTGCTTGCAGGTTACACGCACGATGCAACTTTCTCTCTTTTTTTTTTTTACCAGCAATTTTCCTTTTCAACAAATACAGCCTTTTTGTTTTTGCCAATGCAGCAACAGCCTTCAATTTGACCAAAAACAACTGCAGCGACAAACCGTTCTCACAATAATTTATTCTTCTTTTTACTCTCCGCCTCCTTGCCGTCGAATGCACTACAAACTTGAAAAAGAAAAATTTTTTCTTTTCCTTCCCTTTTATTTTCTCCTCAAGACAACCAATTATCTCCACTGATCCACGACCAAATTTGCTGGCCGAATCTTCGTATCCTTTTGCTTCACGAGTATTTTTTTCAGCTCATAAACTATTTTTTTCACGATTATTTCTTCCACTACCTTTTACCCGTTTCCTCCTCGCAATCAACGTAGCCCTTCAATTTTTTCTTTTGCCAATCTTTTCCTTCAACAAATTCACGCAAAGTTTTTTTTTTTGAATGAGCACTATTTTTTCTTGCGCAGCGTCTCCAAATCTTCACAATCAAGCTCCGCTACTAATTGTAGAATATAAAAATTCACTCAACACATAAACTTCTTTTTATTTAATTTGAAACCTCATACAACTGACTAGGTGACACCGTGGTGCCCTTCACGGTAACCACACTCACACTCTTAATTTGCTACACAGCTACACATAATAATAAAACCTTGACACACTTATTTATAGAGGCTCTGACTTAACGAACAAGACATGACTCTTAAACTGATCTGAACTTGGACTCTTAAAACCCAACGATATAAAGACTCTCAAACCGAAACTAATTAGGCTTAGTTTAATACCCAGCAGAACAGAAAGAGCACAAAGCATCGGGTCCATCTAATATACTACGGTGAAGAAGTCCGATCTCATTGCATGACCTGCGTGAAGTAGGCGCCAGAGGAAACACTCAATCTTGGGTGGTGCAATTGACAACCACGCTAGGGGGCGAGGAGGTGCGCCTAAGGATTGAGGGAATAAGACATGATAACCCGACTGAACTGAATAAGAGCCACTCCCAACCTCTGTCCACTACCACATTTCACGTCTTTGTGGCGAAAGATAGAGTCCGATCTCATTGCAAGACCTGTGTGAAGTAGGCGCCAGAGGAAACACTCAATCTTGGGTGGTGTAATTGACAACCACGCTTGGGGGCGAGGGGGTGCACCTAAGGATTGAGGGAATAAGACATGATAACCCGACTGAACTGAATAAGAGCCACTCCCAACCTTTGTCCACTACCACATATCACGTCTTTGTGGCGAAAGATAGAGTCCATCAAGCTCTAATTGGATGCGGCAACAGTCATCCGTTTCCCAGTAAAGGTCTAGTCCAACCAGTGTCATCAGGCAATGGGAAATATCCATTCTGGCACACCAACAGCAAGTTCGCCGATTGGAAAGTGGATATCCAAAAAAATTTATTGAACTAATCCTTTAGGCAGCCCAGAGAGGACTGAAATGCCCGTATCCTAAAATAGTCAATTAAATTAATTATGAGAAGTGAAATGTCCAGATTGCCCTTCTAACTCGGGATACAATAAAATCATCATGATCAATGTACAATTATACAAGAAATTATATAATAAACGAGTATGCAGCAGAAGACAAATAAATAAGAAACATGGATGTTATGCAATCCTATGGATCTGACCCGAAGAGAGGAAAGCACCGCCACCCGCTGATATGCACTCCTGACCGATGATCAGGTAACCTAAGAAAGATGTGAGGGGTGAGACCAACCACTGTCTCACCATAACAAATAAACCAACGTATACAATACAAGTCAACCACAATAACACCGATATCAGGCAGTAGCAAGCATAGTGCACAAACAGGTCACAATGCGCAACACAAACTCATCATCAGACTACAAACCAACACTTGTCTTTAATCAACTTTTTATGGTTGTACTTTATCATTATTAGGATTGAATATTTTATTAGGGCCCTCTACTATGTGCGTCGAGCTCGGTCCCGTCTCATGAGACAACCAGGGCATAAGCCCAATATAATCAGGACGTAAGCCCAAATACAATCACTGAGAGAGAGAGACAGATAGAAAGAGGGAGGTAGAAAAGGGGAGATAGAAAGAGGGAGGTAGAACAGGTCATCACAGACCCATATGCTAAACCGCATATACCATGCTATCCCGCATGAAATCCCGAGGGGTATCACTTCCCGCTCGAACCAACCGGTTAACAGCCCCACAGTAGTATATTTTTAGTGTACATTATTCTCAGTTATACTTAACGAGTTATGTGTGCCATACGTTCTGTTTATCCAGGGTTGTGTGGATTTAACATTTTGTACTCAAGTCAGGGCCTCCGGCCCACAAATCACCACTCAAACCACAAATCTATATCTCATGTTTTTTTTTTGATACTAATCTATATCTCATGTTATTTAACATAACAAAACAAGTCATGCTCGATAGGCACAATATATCACATCAGACAACAGGTCACATAATCAGGCACACCACATCATAGGTATCATCAACATAACACCGTGCAACAACATCAACACAACAGGCATGCACGCATACAGCTTTAAATGCCAAACAAATCTTATCACCTAATGAACCATAACAAATAACCGAGTATTGTAGGAAGTATGCATACAAAGGTTTATTTGTCCTCACCTGGGCCATATTAGATGCCTCGGAACTGAAGCCTTGTTCTGCCTCAACATATCCTATATTCATAACAAAGGAAATGCGACCATGTATAAGGTACACATACAACAATTACGAATGTACTCTAAAACGTACTTATATTGATATATCATCTTGAGTCCTTAAGCCCAATCAATATTCTCACATCCTAACTAGATCTAAGCCCATATTAATAATAGTTATCATGTTTAATTATCCATTGGGCCTAAAGCCCAAATCATGCATTAACCTTACTTGGGCCTAAAGCCCACCTTATAAAAGTCTATGGGCCTAAAGCCCTTAAATTAATTACTCTTTATTGGCCTATAGCCTCTACATACATAACACAACATTAATTGGGCCTGATCCCGACCCGTTCATATATTCTTGTAAACCCAACTCCCGAGCCAATCTTTCCGGCCTAAAGGTACTACGTGCGTCGGACATATTCCGGCCACGCACACTCACTCTCCAAATTCGATAAGTCCATTTCATTTCAATACACTAGTATATGCATATACTATACATGGCTTGTATAGGAACTAAAACACACGTCGTCTGATGTACATGAAATATGCATAGTTTTAGCCATGATTTTTGATATATTTTCTCTCGATTTATCATGACTATATGCCTTACTTTGCATTATTTCATCATATTCCCTTAAATTCCATCCCTTACTGTATGATTAGTGATTCCAGGTGCTTTTTGAAAAATTTTGGAGATTTTATTGGAGAATTCGATGAAACAGCCTCTGGCACAGTATGAGCCTGTTTGACAGCCTGTTGTTCATTGCAGAATCAGTGAAAGGCCACGAATCCCCCTCCGATCACAAGTTATAAAACTGGATTTCACCACCTTTGCCTTGATCCACGAAGCCATCACGCCACTCCATCAATCTAAAAAAGAGCTGAATTTAGTTGCACAGAAAAAATGGGAAGAGATTGCACACAGCCTCAGGCACAGGACCAGCACAGGCACAGCCTGTGGAATCTGCAGATGACCAGAACGTGAAGAAAAGAATATTAAACTCAGCCACTTGCAGAGCTTCACCACTTGCAAAACCTTCAACTCTACAATCATGACCTGAGCGACTCAGAAGACTCTAAGCTTGGGACAGAGGGGATAATCAACACACCCGAAGAATTTAACGATTAAAGAACCATTATCCTCCCCCCTAAGTCTTCTAAAATCTGCAAATTTGCAGATTTCACCCATTCGGCACACCACCCAAGCTGCCTTACCTCGAGGAGCAAGATGGGCAACTGAAGCTCAACTTCCCCAACTGCCATACGGTCCAGCACGTGGGAGAGAAGAGAAGAGAGGAACTTGCACCATAAAAGAGAAGGAGAAAGGAAGAACACACATCGAACTGAACCCTCGATCAACACCCTTAACTTGCAGAAGTTCTTGGAACAAAGGGTTCAAGGGAAAACACGAATTTGCAGCCTTTTCTGGGCAGAAATCGTGTTGTCCCTAACCTCCTGAATTGTTCCAAACATTATGCTACCCTTAATTTCTTTTGTTTTTGTAACCTTGATTATGAACTAAAACAACCTCTCTTAAGTTGAAGGGGTGAAGCATGTCTCTGTTCTTAGTGCAATAAATTGCCCTTCATATGTTCTTAACCATTTTTCTTGTTTGGTTGTTGCAAGCTTGCTCCATGTTTGAGTCTTGATCAAACCCATACATGATTATAGGTAGCTAGGTGAAGGAACAAAAGGAGAAACCATAGTTGCTGGAACAACAACAACCAATCCTTAGCTCTTAGTTTCGAAAGAAATTAGGAACTAATTGAGGAATTAGCCTCAACACCAATTCTTAATCCCCTTAGTTTGACCGATGCGAAAGCATTAGGATGAGTGAGAACATTGGGAGGAACCTATGAGTGAAAAGAAATGGGTTCAGTATAGGTTGAGAGCACCTGCAAGAACCATTCTGTGTAATTGACGTTGTGTTCTCGACAGGCTCAGCCACAGACTCAGTCACAAGCTCAGCACTGTCTCAGCCTATTGCAGCATAGTCAAGAAAATGACACCATTTTTAATGTGATTCTTGATTGATTATTGAGCAGTCTATCTTAAATCTAGTAGCAGCTTGGTGAAGGACTGAAAGGAGAAGCCAAGTGAGCTTGACCAACAACAATCAGCCTTCACTCCCTAGCCGTTCGAAAGAAGATAGGGAGAGACTGTGGGTAATTAGCACCAACACCAACTTCACCTCTAAGTGGACGTCTACTCTAGTGACAAGGGCTAGATGGAAGCTTAGAGAACTATCAACAAGATCGAAAGCCGTTGGTAGTACCTTAGGTTGGGAGCCCCTTTAAGACATTCTATTAAACACAGGGCGTCACACAGGCCCAGCCTGTGATGATGCTGTTGATCAATTTAGAGCATAAAGGCGAGACATGTGAATCCCTGGATGCCTAAGATTTTACCAAACCTGATTCTCACCTACTTCAACACTGCTATTACTTTTATTCTCTTGCTTAATTCGATTTTCGATTGACACTCACCCCATAATTCATTTTTGTTTAATTGTCTCAAGCCTAATTTGTCTTAGGTAAGGAGTAACAGACTCATCCCAGTCCCTGTGGATATGACCTTGATAGAGTACTACAACTACCCTGTGCGCTTGCAGGATTAATCTGTGACAGTAGAGAACTGCCCTACCAAGTTTTTGGCGCCGTTGCCGGGGACTGGCGCTTGATTCTTTTGCTTTTTAGTTGATTTATTAGGCCTTTTATTACTTACCCCTTTTCTTTTTCCAAGTTCGAAGTTTTCATGTGGTGCATGCCCCAAAGCAGGAGCAAGCAACCAGCTCTAATCTTCCACCAGGAGATCGAAAAGACAACCCGCCAGATTCGTAAACAAAAGCAACAAAACATGGCGGACAGACCCAATGAAGGACCGCACCAGGGCATTGAACAGGCTCAGCCTATTCAACCCTACATCCCCATGTCCCAGCTCCTACAACCACCAATCACCATCATCCACAACAGTATAGCCATTTCTAGATGTAGATGCTCCATATGAGATCAGAACCAACTTGCTGAGCATGCTGGAGAGGCGCACCTTTGGAGGCACCCCCTCTGATGATCCAAACTCGCACTTGCAAAACTTCCTGCGAGTGTGCAGCACAGTGAACATAGCAGGGATGACCAAGGAGGAGCTATACAAGAGAGTGTTCCCATTCTCACTCAGAGATGCGGCATTCGAATGGCTCAACAACCATGAAGCAGGCCATTTCACTGACTGGGACTGTCTAGTCAGAGCTTTCTTGAAGGAGTACCATCCCTCAAGCAAAGTTGCAAGTTTAAGGCAACAGCTCATTGGTTTCTCTCAACGCTATGATGAATCAATTAGAGATGCTTGGGAGCGTTTCAAGGGATTACTCAGAAGATGCCCAAACCACCGAATTGATGAGGCCGTACAGCTAAAAGAATTCTATTGTGGTCTATGTGATGAAGATCAGAACACCTTGGACAAGATGGCCAATGGTGGATTCTTTGACAAGGACTATAATGATGGAGTAGCCATTTTAGAGGCGTTGTCCAAGTGAAAGATCCAAGTCAAGGGAGTCAAATCCTTTGGAATAATTGGTGTAGACAGAGTAACTAAGCTTGAGGCAGATATAGAAGCCCTCAGGAAGTAACTAGGGGCTGCTCAAGTCAAGACAGCCTCAGCCATAGCCCCAGACTGTGAAGGCTGTGGAGGACCTCACGGTATATCCAGTTGCCCACTCTTTACCGAATGCGATTCTGAGCAAGCTCACTACATCCAGCAGAAGCAGGGCCCATATGGAAACACTTATAATCCATCTTGGAGAAACTATCCAAACTTCTCTTGGAAAGGACCAGCCGAGGAGAGGATTCCACAACAGGCTCAGTACTAGAGACCGAACTAGGGAGGACAGCCACAGTACCAAAGGCAAGGTCAAGGAGGACAACAAGGCAATAACACCGACATGATGACCATGCTGCAGTCCATCCTGGAGAAGCAGAACAAAATAAGCGAGGAGATCAGCCAACTCAAGTCAACAAAATCCTCAAAAATCAAATTGCCCAACAAGCCTCAATATCCACTAGCCAACAAGGAGCTCTCCCAGGAAAACCAATAGAGAACCCAAGAAATGAGCATGTCAAGGCTGTGACACTTCGTAGTGGGAAGGAGTTGAGAGACACAGTACCAAAACCGCCTCAGACTGAAGAGCAACAAGCATCGACATCCAATTCCAGACAGGCAGTGCAGGCACAGACTGAGTCCATGTTTGAGCCTGTGAGCACAAGAAGAGCTGAGAAGCAGCATCAGACCGTTATGCCTTATCAACCTCCGCTCCCATACCCAGAGGTGTACCACAAATCCAAACTGGACAAGCAATTCTGTAAGTTTAAGGAAATGCTAAGTAAGTTATATGTCAATGTGCCCTTTAGTGATGTGGTTACACAAATGCCTTCGTATGCTAAATTCCTTAAGGATATTCTGACAAAGAAGAGAACTATTGATGACATTGAGACTGTAGCCATGACAGCCCAGGGAAGTGCTCTTATTCAACACCATCCACCCAGAAAGTGTTCAGACCCAGGAAGCTTCATAATCCCTTGCAACAATGGGGACAAGAAAATTGAAGGAGCCCTGTGTGATCTAAGGGCTAGTGTCAGCTTGCTACCACTCTCCATCACTCAGAATATGAATCTTGGAGACATAAAACCCACAAGGATAACCATCCAGCTTGCTGATCCTTCACTTATATATCCTGTAGGGGTGTTGGAAGATGTTCCAGTCAAGGTCGGTAATTTCTACATCCCTGTAGACTTCGTAGTAATGAATATGACCGAGGATGAGAAGACGCCTATCATCTGGGCGACCTTTCTTAGCCATAGCAGGGGCCATGATCGACTGTGCCAATAGAACGCTGACTTTGCGACTTGGTGAAGAAACAGTGGAATTCAATGTTCAAAAGGTGCAAAGGAATGAATTCAGAGCAGGACAATGCTACATGGTAGAAGCTGCGCCAGACCCTGTTGACGTGCTTGTCAAGGCATCCCAACTCATGGAGACACACGAAGAAGAGCTGCTGGGTTGCTTAGTCAATGGACTCATCGAGGGAGACGAGACAGCCCTAAGGGAGGTAGAAAAGTTTCTGGCAGAAGAAACAGTACCAGAAATTGACGCGCCGGCCCAAGCTGTAGAACAACAGACTGATGCTGTTGCTGAGCCTGTAACTAACGCGATCTCAGAGTCTGTTACAGTACCTGTCGAATCAGAACTTGCAACGGAGGCACCAAAGGTAGAAATGAAACCTCTACCACCCAACCTCAGGTATATCTACTTAAACCCTGAAGCCTCTTCATTTCCCATTATTGTTGGAGCTGACCTTTCACAGGAGGAAGAAGACAAGGTACACACTGTAGTCAATAAACACCGAAAGGCAGTAGGCTACACCATTGACGATCTCACAGGTATCAGCCCTAACCTTTGCATGCTTCTTATTCTTTTAGAAGAAGGCAGCAAACCCATAATAGAACCACAAAGAAGATTAAATGAAAACATGAAAGAAGTGGTTAAAAAGGAAATCTTGAAACTATTAGATGCTGGGAAAATTTATCCAATTTCAGATAGTCCTTAGATTAGTTCCGTGTATGTAGTTCCTAAGAAGGGAGGAATGACAGTTGTGAAAAATGAAAAAGAAGAACTCATACCAACTAGGACTGTCACGGGCTGGAGAATGTGCATAGACTATAGGAAGCTTAACAAGGCTACTAGAAAAGACCATTTTCCTCTGCCATTCATTGATCAAATGTTAGAAAGACTTGCCAAGCATACGCATTTTTGCTACTTGGATGGATACTCTGGATTCTTCCAGATCCCAATCCACCCAAGTGATCAGGAGAAAGCAACATTTACATGCCCTTATGGCACATTTGCATATAGGTGCATGCTATTCGGTTTATGCAACGCCCCAGCCACATTTCAACATTGTATGATGGCCATATTCCATGACCTGATAGAGCATATAATGGAGGTATTCATGGATGATTTTTCTGTCTATGGCACTTCTTTCGATATTTGTCTGGCTAACCTTGAAACAGTGCTAGCACGGTGTGAGGCTGTTAACCTTGTTCTCAATTGGGAAAAATGTCATTTCATGGTGACTGAAGGAATTGTCCTTGGGCACAAAATTTCAGGATGTGGTATTGAGGTAGACCAAGCCAAAATTGATATAACTGAAAAACTTCCACCCCCCAATTCTGTTAAGGCAATTCGAGCTTTTCTTGGTCATGCTGGTTTTTATAGGCGCTTTATTAAGGACTTCTCAAAGATTGCAAAACCTTTGACGAATCTCCTTAGTAAGGATGCTGAATTTGTATTTGAAGAATCTTGTTTAGATGCTTTCCACAGGATCAAAACAGCATTGACCACAGCCTCAATCATTCAGCCCCCAAATTGGACCCAGCCTTTTGAGATCATGTATGATGCCAGTGACCATGCTGTAGGGACTGTGCTTTGACAAAGGAAGGACAACAAACTCCATGCCATCTACTACGCCAGCCGTACTCTCGATGAGGCATAAGTCAATAACGCCACAACTGAAAAGGAACTCTTGGAAGTAGTCTTTGCCATTGGGAAATTTCGGGCATACCTGCTAGGTTCCAAGGTCATCATACACACCGACCACTCAGCCCTGAAGTACCTGCTAACAAAGAAGGAAACCAGGCCAAGACTCCTGAGATGGATACTCCAACTTCAAGAATTTGACTTGAAAATCTGCGATAAGAAGGGTACAGAGAATGTAGTAGTTGACCACTTATCCAGACTACCCCTAGAACACATGCCAAGAGAGGACATGCCCATTGATGACCATCTCCCAGATGACAGCCTCATCGCAACCATCCACAGTGTCACTCACAGGCTCATGCCGTGGTATGCAGATATTGTCAATTTCTTAGCCTGTGGAGCACTCCCATATGATCTGAGCTATTCTCAGCGGAAGAAGTTCTTCTCTGATATGAAGAACTACCTCTGGGATGAACCCTTATTATTTAGAAGGTGTGGGGATGGGATGATCAGAAGATGCATTCCTGAAGAAGAAGTGGTACAGGTCCTACACGATTACCACAATGCACAGTACGAAGGACACTATGGTGCAACCAGGACAGCCTCAAAAGTCTTACAAGCTGGCCTATATTGGCCTACTTTGTTCAAGGTGCGCGCAATTGGGTGATAGCCTGCAAGGAATGCCAACGAACAGGGAACCTCTCAAGGAGGCAAGAAATGCCACAACAGGACATACTAGAGGTAGAGCTGTTTGACATTACGGGATTGACTTCATGGGACCATTCCCAAGTTCATATGGGAATAACTACTTCTTGGTGGCTGTGGATTATGGTTCCAAATGGGTTGAGGCTGTTGCCTCCCCAACAAATAATGCCAAGGTAGTGACACGGTTCTTGAAGAAAAACATCTTCACTCGGTTTGGCACACCCAGAGCCATAATCAATGATGATGGCACCCTTTTTTGCAATAAAGAATTTGAAGCTCTCCTGAGGAAGTATGAAATCAGACACAAAGTGGCCACTCCCTACCATCCTCAGACAAGTAGCCAAGTCGAGGTGACAAATAGGGAGATCAAGCAAATTTTGGAGAAAATAGTGGGACCATCACGCAAGGATTGGGCAGTGAAGCTTGATGATGCTTTTTGGGCATACCGCACAGCTTACAAAGCACCCATAGGCACCACACCATATCGCCTTGTGTTTGGAAAAGCTTGCCACCTACCTGTGGAACTTGAGCACAAGGCGTATTGGGCCATTAAGGCTCTAAACTTTGATACATAGGCCGTAAGAGAGCAGAGGCTGTTGCAGCTTAATGAATTAGATGAGCTAAGGCTAGAAGCATATGACAATGTCAAACTATACAAGGAAAAGACAAAGAAGTGGCATGACAGTAGGATCCAGCCCAAGCAATTCAAGGAAGGTGACCAAGTTCTTCTTTACAACTCTCACCTGAAGCTATTCCCTGGAAAGCTTCGATCAAGATGGTCTGGACCTTTCACTGTGTGACACTGTTACCCACACGGAGCAGTAGAGATCTACAATGAGCAGACACATCCGTTCAAGGTAAATGGACAAAGGCTGAATCTGTATCACACAAGAGCTAATGAATATTAGGAGACTCAATTGCTCCATGATCCACCTTCCAACTAGTAAGATGAGGAGGTGTCCAGCTAAAAGACGTAAAAGAAGCACCACTTCGGCAATCCCCAAGTGTGGTAATTTTCAAGACTTTCTTTATTTTTCTTTCTTTTGTTCTGTTTTGTGTGTTTTCTTTTGTTTTTATGAGATGCTACAAATTTGAGGAAAGGAATCATCAAGTCAGAAATTCGTCAGGGAAGTTCCTCTATACCTCTTTCAATAACTAGCTTCAATAAATTTTGCAAAAAAAGAGTATTTAGATGCTGCACAGGCTGAGCTTGTGCCGAACTTCCACACTAATCTAACAATTCATTTAGACGATTTCTTGCACTTAGGGGATAATTAATGATAGGAAGCCTCGAACAAAATGCTAAGGTTAGAGTCTTGCTAAATATAGGAAACAAATTTTTTCTTGTAAACAATGTCTCTACTGAGGAACAACCTGTGGCCCTGTAGTCACAAATAGGCTCAGCCTATTTCGGCTACAGTTCCCAGCACAAAAAGAGAAATAGGAAAAATTTGTCTCAGACGCTAAAAAAATCTGCCCAACACAATTATATCCCCCCTTACCCACGTGTCATTCATGCGAATAGACACAACCCAAATTCATAAAAAGGGGGCACACATACATATGAATGGGCGGCAACAATCATTACTCAGTAGATATAACTCTTCGTTTATCCACCGCTTTACAAATTGTTGCACCTGTTCACCGGCTTTAGAAAGAAAACCCATGCCTTCACTTTCTTCACTTCATCTTCTTCCTCTCCCCTACTTACTGTTGCAAACCCTAAACACCACAATTCCTCCATTCATCATCATGGCCGGCAGCAACAAAAACACACCACCCACAACACCTTCCTCTTCCCCCAGCGAAACTAACCCTAGTCTCCCACCCCTCAACCCCACTGGAACCTACACTATCACCCGCCCCCTTTTTCAATTCATCCACCGCAACCTGCCCATCAACCCCACACCACTGCAACTACACCCAGACCTACCTCCCCTCCAAATCCTAATAAGCGAGTTCGCTCGCCTTTACCCACCACAAGACACCCAACCCCCACCCCTACTTGCCTTCTGCGCCAACCACAGAACCCACAGCCACCAAACCCGACACCTCTCAAACCACACCATCCACCACACAAACAACCCCTCTCACCCATTACACCCGCCGCCCTTGTACCCAACTCACAATCCCTGGCGGCGAGATTGACCTAAACCTAGACCCCGCTCCAGAAATCGAAACCACCACCACCGCTGAAGTGCGCCCCAAAAAGTGCATCGCCGTCCCCGAATCTGAAATCATCGACATGACGGTGGACCCATCCCCAGAATCATCCACCTCGCCCTCACACCAAACCCTAACCTTACCACAACCCCCACCCACCCGACCAAACTCCCACGTGCCCGCTCCACCACCTCCAAATACAAAACCGCCGCCACTGCCAACCCCTCAACACCCACCCTCACTCCAACACACGAGGGACGATCCAAACGCAACCAGAATCGCCCTCGGGAACCAAGGACCCCACCCCCTCGTGCAGAAGAGGAAGAAGAGGAATAGAGGAAAGGCGAGGAGGAAAAAGCAGAGAACCAGAAAGATGAACAGGCCGGAAAAGAGGCCGACATCCAACCCTTCGTTTTTCGGGCAGTAAGTGCCGACCATAGGAGGGCGTGGATACGAGCACAGTCTCAGATTGTGCTTGTTAGCAGATGGCTCGACATGAACGCCCTCCGCCACATCGGCCTTTGCAACAGCATCAGGCAGTTGCTTCGACCCATTGGGTGATTGAACTTTACCACATTGGGAGAGGAAACTTACGAGGACCTCACCCGTGAGTTCTTCTCTTCACTCTCCTATCAGCCACCCACGCCGCGCCAAGATGGACTCGCTCGCTTCAGGTTGGGCAACGAGAACAGGGTCCTCACGGTCACCCAGTTCAACGCCATTTTTGGACAACCAAACGAAGGACACCAGGAGAGGCCTGGAAACTTTGACACCAAAACATTCTGGAGGGAGATTTCCAACACACCGGGCTACAACTCCTCCTCCAGCAATGCCACATCTTTCCACCGTCGCAGCCTTAGAATCATTCAGCACTTCCTGGCCCATAACATTTATGACCGGAATCGGAGTCGCCTGACAGTGCAAACCGAGGAGCTTTTTATTCTGTACTGCATTGTTCACAGACAGCCCCTCAACAAAGGATGCTTCATTCTCCGCCGCCTCTACACACAGTGGTAGGCCCAGTACCTTCCAGGCGCGGGGATAATCACAGCACTGGCACGACACTTTGCCACTCCCCTCCACCAGTTCCAGGAAGTTGAAGGAACAGTTTGGATCAACGACACCATTCTCAACCGCCTCAACCTCCCCGCACCACAGCCTGAGGAACAAGCTGAGGAAGAAGCAGCAGAGGAACAGCCTGAGGAACAGGCTATAGGAGTAGAAGCAGCACAGGGCGAGGCACAGCCTCAGGAATAGCCCCAAAACAATCCGGGCCAACAGCAGCCAGTAGGAGCACTTCCAGCAGCCCCACAGCTCCAGGGACAGGCCCAGGCTGTTATCCGAGATCAATTGCTGAATATCCTAGAGCAGATGCAGGATTGGATTGGACAACAGATAATTCCAATCCTACAGAACAGAACCGCCTACAAGAGGCCCTCAATGCTCAAGGAGACCGACAGCAGCGCCTCTAAGAGAGCATTTCTGCCCAAGAAATCCGCCTCACATGCACAATGGGGGAAATGCGCACCAGCATCACTCGGGGAATCACAGAACTAAGGAGGAATGGGGAGACACAGGCTCGTGTCATGAGAGAATTCCACAACCAATACACGAGCCAGTAAGTGCAACTGACCGAAACCCTCACCCACCTCTTCAACATGGCAAGGGCACTGACCAGGGCACCGCAAGCTCCACCACCGCCAGCATCCGGGAAGAAAAGGCCCAGAAACTAACTTTGCAGCACCTTATAACCTAGTCTAGGATAACTCAACCCCACTACACATAGATTGACTTTCAGTTTGGGGTATTTTTGTGTCCATATAGCTTAGACTAGAACTTTTTTCTTTTGTTTTTTGGAAGTGTGTTTCTTTTTGTGATTATGTTGTTATTGCACCCTGCTTTTATTTTGTTTCTGACGTGGGGACACTGCAAATTTTTTAGTTTGGGGTATTTTAGGGTACAATTATGCTTGCTATGTACTCTTCAGTTGTTCGTGTAATGCAATTTCAATTTTCATCTATTTTCACTTTGTTTCTCCCATTGTGAGCCTGTCCTTATATTTATGTATTCTCTTATTTCATTTAATCCTGCTGAAAACCCTAACCTCACGACTTGTCTAAATTTCTCAAAGCAAACAGGACAGGAATAATCGAGCAACTGCATTCCATGAATTTTGCCAAAAGAGGGACCATGTTAAAGAATTTTTCTAAACAAACAGGCTCAGCTTGTTTACCTTAGAACAGCCCTTACCCCTGTCAAGGCGAAATTTTATGTAGAGTCCACAAGCAAGGAAAGGATCTAGGCCATTTTTGGCACACCTACAGACTACACCATCCTACACCCCACTCATCAAACCCTTGCAACCTCCTTTTTGAGCCAATCAAGATGGCCCCCATTTCATTCAATTACCCTGCACAGTCCACCCTCAACCATTTGCAGCCATAAGTAGGGGCCATCAGTGTCTAAGGGCACAAACTCCTTCAAACAGCCTCACCCCGTCGATGAGCCTGTGAGCAAGGTTCGATCAAGATTAGGAAAAGGGATGACCCAGACTCAGCTGGTAGAAAAATAAGAATGCCACCAGATGCACGAACTCCATCCTCCCCTTGAAAAAGAAAAAGAAAATGAAAAACATATGGGAAGAAGAAAAAAAAAAGAAAAGAAAAACAAAAATAAAGAAAGGGAGCAAGGATAAAGGCAACATTTGAAAAATCATACTCCACCAAGGAATACAAATCCAATCCATCTACTGGAGTCAGTGGCTACATCAAGAGTGGCTGAAGTATTAGGGCACAATTACCAAATAGCATGAGACCGCAAAGAATACAAAATCAACAGCCTCTACACTGTATCATGCTGTTCACGAACAAAAATAAGAGAATCGAGTTCACAAGCCGTCGATCTTTGTAAAAACCATGCACCTTCCTTTGGCAATCCTCACCCAGCCTCAATACAACACATATAAAGTCCTGGTGATCCTAACTCGATGACTTATGCATATTAGTGGAGACAAGAGGTAATAGGTCGGCATATGAGGTATTGCTTTCCACTTTTCAATCTTTAACCAAATCTCTCGAAAGACAGAAGGAATGGAGGCCAGTCGCGAAATTATTCCTGTGATTTTTATGGTAAAAATACTGACAAGGAATTTGATTAGAGTCTATGCAGTTTTTTAAGGAAGAATAAGAGGATGCCTAAATTGGGACACCACAAGGGAGAAACATAGCAAAAATCTGATGCATTGGAATTGTTTTACTTCCATTCGAAATCATGCCTTCTTCTCTCTTCTGATTGCTTGAGGACAAGCAAAATCTTCAGTTTAGGGTATTTTGATGCACATGAAATATGCATAGTTTTAGGCATGATTTTAGATATATTTTCTCTCAATTTATCATGACTATATGCCTTACTTTGCATTATTTCATCATATTCTCTTAAATCCCATCCCTTACTGTATGATTAGTGATTCCAGGTGCATTTTGAAGAATTTTGGAGATTTGTGCATTTTGAAGAATTTTGGAGATTTCGATGAAACAGGCTCTGGCACAGCATGAGCCTGTTTGATAGCCTGTTGTTCATTGCAGAATCAGTGAAAAGCCACGAATCCCCCTCCAATCACAAGTTATCCACTGGATTTCACCACATTTGCCTTGATCCACAAAGCCATCATGCCACTCCATCATTCTCAAAAAGAGCTGAATTCAGTTGCTCAGAAAAAATGGGAAGAGATCGCACACAGCCTCAGGCACAGGCCCAGCACAGGCTCAGCCTCTGGAATCTGCAGATGACCAGAACGCGAAGAAAAGAATATTAAACTCAGCCACTTGCAGAGCTTCACCACTTGCAAAACCTTCAACTCTACAATCATGACCTGAGCGACTCAAAAGACTCTAAGCAGGGGGCAGAGGGGATAATCAACACACCCGAAGAATTTAATGATTAAAGAACCATTATCCTCCCCCCTAAGTCTTCTAAAATATGCAAATTTGCAGATTTCACCCATTCGGCACACCACCCAAGCTGCTTTACCTCGAGGAGCAAGATGGGCAACTGAAGCTCAACTTGGCCAACAGCCATACGGTCCAGCAAGTGGGAGAGAAGAGAAGAGAGGAATCTGCACCATAAAAGAGAACGAGAAAGGAAGAATACACATCCAACTGAACCCTCGATCAACACCCATAACTTGCAGAAGTTCTTGGAACAATGGGTTCAAGGGAAAACACGATTTTGCAGCCTTTTTTGGGCAGAAATCGTGTTGTCCCTAACCTCCAGAATTGTTCCAAACATTATAGTACCTTTAATTTCTTTTGTTTCTGTAACCTTGATTATGAACTAAAACAACCCCTCTTAGGTTGAATGGGTGAAGCATGTCTCTATTCTTAGTGCAGTAAATTGCCCTTCATATGTTCTTAACCGTTTTTCTAGTTTGGTTATTACAAACTCGCTTCATGTTTGAGTCTTGATCAAACCCATACATGATTATAGTTAGCTAGGTGAAGGACCAAAAGGAGAAACCATAGTTGCTGGAACAACAACAACCAACCCTTAGCTCTTAGTTTCGAAAGAAATTAGGAACTAATTGAGGAATTAGCCTCAACACCAATTCTTAATCCCCTTAGTTTGACCGATGCGAAAGCATTAGGATGAGTGAGAACTTTGGGAGGAACCTGTGAGTGAAAACAAATGGGTTCAGTATAGGTTGAGAGCACCTGCAAGAACCAATCTGTGTAATTGATCTTGTGTTCTCGACAGGCTCAGCCACAGGCTCAGTCACGGACTCAGCACTGTCTCAGCCTGTTGCAGCATAGTCAAGAAATTAACACCACTTTTATTCTAATTCTTGATTAATTATTGAGCAGTCTATCTTAAATCTAGTAGCAGCTTGGTGAAGGACAGAAAGGAGAAGCCAAGTGAGCTTGACCAACAACAATCAGCCTTCACTCCCTAACCGTTCGAAAGAAGATAGGGAGAGACTGTGGGTAATTAGCACCAACACCAACTTCACCTCTAAGTGGACGTCTACTTTAGTGACAGGGGTAGATGGAAGCTTATAGAACTATCAATAAGATCGGAAGCCGTTGGTAGTACCTTAGGTTGGGAGCCCCGTCAAGACATTCTATTAGACACAGAGCGTCACAAAGGCCCAGCCTGTGATGATGCTGTTGAGCAATTTAGAGCATAAAGGCGAGACATGTGAATCCTTGGATGCCTAAGATTTCACCAAACCTGATTCTCACCTACTTCAACACTGTTATTACTTTTATTCTCTTGCTTAATTCGATTTCCGATTGACACTCACCCCATAATCCGTTTTTGTTTAATTGTCTCAAGCCTAATTTGTCTTAGGTAAGGAGTAACAGACTCATCCCAGTCCCTGTGGATACAACCTCGATAGAGTACTACAACTACCCTATGCGCTTGCAGGATTAATCTACGACAGTAGAGAACTGCCCTACCATCGTCACCCGAGAATTACCGTATAATGTTGGAAAGTTCACCATCTCGCCGCGAACAGTGACTGTGCTCGCCGGATTCCGGTCAACTCGCCGGAAAATCCACAACAACCATGAAACAATCTCCAACAATTCTACCTCAAACCCGTCATCGATCAACCCAGATTCAACCCAAGAACACAATCCACGAAACATCAACTACCGAAAGAGAAAAAGAAGAATAGAGGAATAAACCTCACCCGGAAAACATCCCACAGCCTACAACGAATTCACCAAAGCCAAAACAGCAATCTCAACAATTCTGCCATGATTCAAGAGCATCTCACTGAATTCAATTCCACCTTGACATCCACAGAAACATAAAAACAATGAATTGAACAACAGTTTAAGCCATCGGATCCATATCGGAAAACTAAGCTCGGATTTGCAAAACAGCAACATCCCGACCTCGAACCTCCACGTGTCCACTACTGCTACCAACACGAGCAGTAAGCCAATCTGCCGTCCACACCACCGCCTCAGCCCAGCAAACGCACTCAGACCCGCCACCATAAAATCCCAATCGGGTTAGAATCGACAACCACAACAACGAATCAGAGAAGGGATAAGGGGGAGACGGCGACTTACCCGAAAAACAATGACGGCGGTGGCGTGCACTCAAGTCTAGACTTCGAGTTCTTCGCCTTTCGTCCTTGGCTGGCGCCTCGCCTCGACCTTGGTACAGAGATGAGCCGTCTTCGCCTCGTGGGTGCGGCATCGTGAAGAGAACAGAGATAAGGAGATATGGTGTGATGTCGGCGACGAGTGCTACAGCGGCAACCCCGACTCGTGACAGAGGCGAGCGAAGGACGACCAGAGGAGAGAAGGAGAAGATATGGCGGCGGTGGAGGTGTTACCCGAGAGAGAAAAGGATGATGGCGATAGAACAAAGAAAAAGAAAGGAATCAAGGAAGGGAGAGAAATCGGGTAGTAATTGTTTGGGAGGGAGAAAGTGGGTGAGACAAATCTGGGAGAGAGAGTTTGGTGGGAGCGGTGAAAGAAAGAGAAGAAAGAAAGGAGAAAAGAAAAGAAGAGAAAGGGAAAGTTTAGGGTTATGACCAGCCGAGACCCAAAAGGACGCCATTTTGGTCTCTGGCGCGGTCAACCAGCTTTCCCATGGTCTAAACACGAGGATAACTGTGTTTTATGTTGTAAGTTTCCCAATACGGCGTAGTTTAGGTCGAAACTACCAAAGAATGTGTTTTACACACTCACTCAAATAAAATTCAATTTTAATAAAAAAATAATGATTAATTCCCACATAGAAAAAAAATAATAATTCCTTGACCATAAATACCCGGAAATTCTGTAAGGGTAAAATTAGAAAATAAATTTCAAAAATTTCAAAAATTCCATAAAATTAAAAGCGAAAATTCAGGGCGTTACAAGGACCATGAACTATGCCAAAAACCAACTTGGCATCCATTCCCAACCTACAACTTTAAACCCAAAGAAAGGTCACGACATGAGGCACCCTTAAAATCTTCACTCCAGATAATGTTGGACCACACAGGGAAGGCTTTGGCTCAGTTGGACACTTGGGAGAAAGATGGTGAAGGGACTGCATATTTGGCATGCACAAAGCGTTGCCAAAGATGTCCCTCTTGTGTACGGTAGCGCCAAAGCCACTTGAAGAGAAGACTTTGATTTTTTTTTTCTAGCAGTGATTCCACACCCAAACCTCCGTGTGATCTCGGAATTGCAATCTTCAAGCAAGAAATGAGACAAAGCTTCCGCCTTTCACCCACCCTGCCCCATAAGAACTCCAATTGGAACCTTACTACAAGTTTCGCCACAACACTAGGGAGTTTAAACATGGAGAGGCAGTATTAGACTTGAAAATTCCTATTGTCATGTCGGGTTAAATAGGTAAACGGGTTCTGATTCTTCAACCCGACCCAAACCATTTAATATTCGTGTCGTGTCGTGTCCAACTCGTTTATTTTTGTGTCAGATTCGGGTTGACCCGCTAGTTACCTATTAAATCTAACAAGCCTAAAAATCAGTTTAAAATTTTTCTGTTTTGCACAAGTCATTGTATTTTTTAAACAAATAGACATATAATTAGATTTTCTCATCTATTAAATAGAATTATAAATTATAGCATCATAATGTAATGAAATTTTAAAGCATTTATAAAAAATATTTTTTGATAATTTTAGTAACTTTGAGACCTTAAATATTAAATAAGTCTTGTATTAAGTAATTAAAATGTCTATACCCCTAAATATAATCAGGTCATAAATAGATACCCATCGGATTGGCAGCTCAACCCATGACCTGACCTGCTAATTTTCGTGTCGTGTCGGGTCAACCCATTTAATTAAACGGGTTGCAAATCTCTGACCTATACCTGCTAGTTTTGTGTCGGGTTGTCGTGTCAATATCCATTTTGTCAGGTCTAGGTAGTATAGGGGTAGTGATGCAGCAACAACCATAGAATTCCACTA
>JAKUCV010003512.1:0-43308 GCA_028386065.3 Turnera subulata | reverse complement strand
CTTTGAGTTCTTCTTCTTTGTGAAAGAAGCAAGAGCATTAGCATTCCAAAACACCCCAAACACACACACTAGCTCCTACCTTGTTGCTAGCACATCAAGTGGGAGTGCTCGAGGCTTGATTCGTGTGACGACTCGAAGCCGATCACGGTTCGTGTGGATACCGTAGAGGAGCAGGTCTTCTTCTTGCTCTTACTGATTCAGTTTCCGGCTTAGGTGAAAGACCCTAACACTACAAGTAAGTAAAAATTGTTATACGGTTTACTAGCTTCACATGTGTTCTTGGTTGTTTCCCTTGTCTTCCGCTGCATATATCCGCTTTTATATGAATGTCATATAGCCTAGGGAAACTTACAGGGATTAAGGTTGATCCTGCCAAAGTAAAAGCTGTTCTGGAGTGGGAGCCGCCCAAGCGGTACCAGAAATCAGGAGTTTTCTTGGCCTTGCAGGATATTACCAGAGATTTATCGAGGGATTTTCTTTGATAGCTAGTCCTATAACCAAGCTGTTGAAGAAAGACCAAGCATTTGTTTGGAGTGATGCCTGCCAGAAGAGTTTTGATGAACTGAAGAAGAAGTTGACATCGGCGCCAGTTTTGACAGTACCTAAGCCAAGAGTGGAGTACGTGTTATTTTGCGATGCTTCAGGCCTTGGTTTGGGAGCAGTTCTGATGCAAGAAGGTCGAGTGATTGCCTGTGCGTCGAGACAGTTGAGGCCGCATGAGAAGAATTATCCGACGCATGATTTAGAAATGGCTGCAGTGATCCTTGCTTTGAAGATCTGGCGACACTATTTGTTTGGAGAGAGATGCCGGATTTTCACGGATCATAAGAGTCTCAAGTACATCATGACTCAGAAGGAGCTTAACCTGCGACAAAGACGTTGGGTTGAGTTGCTGAATGATTATGATTGTACTATTGAGTATCACCCTGGAAAAGCTAATATTGTAGCTGATGCTTTGAGCCCGAGACAACCAGAAGATGCTTCCACGACCTACTCGATATCCTCTCTTATCGAGTTAAAGAAGATGGGAGTTGATTTGTCAGTTGATGAGACAGGAGCTTTGTTGACACATATTGAAGTTAAGTCTAACCTGAGGGGCTGGATTGTGGAACTACAAGATGGAGATCCCGACCTGATCAAGCTGAAGGAAGCAGTCCGTAGTGGAAAGGAAGATAAGTTTCATATAGCAGAGTATAGTGCACTGATGCTGGGAAAATGTCTATGTGTACCTAGTGTTGGTGATCTGCGCAGTCAGATTCTGGAAGAGGGACATATGACGCCATATGCTATGCATCCCGGGAGCACCAAGATGTATCAGAATTTGAGAAGTGATTTCTGGTGGCCACGCATAAAGAAAGACGTAGCTGAATATGTTGCTAAGTGTATTACCTGCCAGCAAGTGAAAGCTGAGCATCAGGCTCCAACTGGGAAGATGAGATCGTTGACAGTGCCAGAATGGAAATGAGAGATGATCACTATGGATTTTGTGGTTGGATTACCGTTGACTCGGAGACAGCATGAAGCTATCTGGGTTATCGTTGACCGACTTACAAAATCAGCCCATTTTCTTCCCATTCGACAGACAGACACCTTGGATAAGTTGGCGAAGTAGTATGTTGCAGAGATTGTGAGACTACATGGAATTCCTAGGTCTATAGTCTCAGACAGAGATCCGAGATTTACATCACGGTTTTGGAAGAGTTTGCAAGCAGCTTTGGGTACGAAGCTGAGTTTCAGTACCGCTTTTCATCCTCAGACAGACGGACAGTCAGAAAGGACTATTCAGACACTGGAAGATATGCTAAGGGCTTGTGCTCTTAACTTCAGAGGGAGTTGGGACCAGTATCTGCCTTTAGCAGAGTTTGCCTACAACAATAGTTATCATTCCAGTATTGGCATGCCACCGTTTGAAGCTCTTTACGGAAGGAAATGCCGAAGTCCAGTTTGTTGGGATGAAGAAGGTCTTCGTTTGATCGTTGGTCCAGATTTGGTTAAGCAGACAGTTGAAAGGATTCAGACAGTTAAGCAGAGTATGAGAGCAGCACAGGACCGACAGAAGAGTTATACCGATAAGCATCGACGTGAGATGGAGTACCAAGTGGGAGAAAGAGTTTTCCTCCGAGTTGTACCTTGGAAGGGTGTAATCAGATTCGTGAAAAGAGGAAAGATGAGTCCCAGGTACATCGGACCGTATGAGATCGTAGAAAGGGTTGGACCCTTGGCGTACAGATTGTCTCTACCAGAGGAGTTGTCACGGATTCATGACGTGTTCCATGTCTCTATGTTGAGAAGGTACAGATCAGATCCGAGCCATGTGGTTACTACAGCAGATGTTGAGGTCGCAGAGGATCTTACGTATACAGAGTTGCCAGAGCAGATTCTTGCCCGGGAAGTCAGACAGTTAAGGAACAGAGTCATTCCGATGGTAAAGGTTAAGTGGAGCAAGCACTCTGCGAACGAGTCTACATGGGAAGTCGAGAAGCATATGCGTTCACAGTATCCGCACCTGTTCACAGCTTCGGAGTGAATTTCGGAGACGAAATTCTTTTCAAGGTGGGTAGGCTGTAACAGCCCAGGTAAAAATGAAATTTTTACCGGGACTGTTTAAGTTAATTTACAGTAATTTACCATTGAATTTTAATCTTGGGTAGTTAAATTATGGTAAATCGAGCATTGGATTCCGAAACCGAGCCTTGTCCCACGTTCGGGATTTTTCTGCGGATTTTACGGACCAAAGTTGGAATTTTTCGGGTCCCAGGAATCTTCAGAAAAGTCGGGTTTATCCTCGATTTAACGGACCAGAAATAAAGATAAGTGGGTATAACGGATATTTTCTGGTCCAGGCGGGTCACACTTCACATGTAGCATAGTAACTGCATAATTGAAGCTCAATTATTCAGCCGCCTCTTCCTGTTATGCTTGTGATTAATCAGTTATTTCTCTGCCTATTTAACGTGTGCTTCATCTGCCTCTATGCACACCACAACTACTCAGTATCACCACCATCACCTCACTTCCCTCTGCAAATTTTTATCTGCAAACCACCTCTGCCCAGCCTCTTCCTTTGAAACCAGAAAAGAAGGAAATAAAAAAAAAGAGAAACACATCAACACACACCACCCAAGCCACGTCATCACCATCACCTTCCCCACTTTTCTTATTTCTTCGTTTTCTTCCTCCCCGAGCCACCACACCGGCCGACCCCCCCAACTGCCACCACCAGCACCATTTACCGCCGCCACCACCGAGACCACCTCTTCCTCTCCTTTCCTCCCTTCCTCTTCCGGCGCCGAGCTCATCCCTGCTGCTCCTCTCCTTCGTGCGCCACGACCCGATGGCGACCCGAGCAGACCAGCACCTCGTCGCCTCGCCTCAAGCGCCGCCTTGCCTCCTCTGTCGTGCGTCGCCGCCGCCCGTGCTCGTCTGCCTCCATCGTCACACCACCCGAACGTCGCGTCGCCGGCCGTTGCATCATGGTGAGCACGACCCGGTTGCGTGATACTTGGCCCGTTTCGTGGTCGGGTCGCGACCTGGGTCTGAGCTTTGGGCCGCGCGGGTTCTGGGCCGGCTGTGGCTTGGGCCTGCTGTGGTCTGGGCTTTGACCTGGGCCTGGTCCTGGGTTTGGGCTGTGTTGGATATGGGCTGCATAGTATGGCCCAGTCCGATTTAATTAAAAAAAAGAAGAAGAAGAGAAAATAAAATCTGGAAAAAAAAATATAATGGAAAGGAAAATTTATTTTGGAAAATATTATATGGTATATCATATGGAAGAAAAATAATAATTTGTAGAAATAATATTTTGGAAAGTACATACTTATGGTAAAATTTTGGAAAAGATATTATCAAGGTAATAAAATACCAGAATAATATCCGGGTATAAATAAAGTACGGTATTTTGACACTTGAAATAAATGGTGAATGATGATGATGAAAAATTAATCTGGGGGAGTAACCGAGCTGAGTTTATATTTCCAGTACACAGTATTAGCATGGCATTTGCATATCACCTTATGTGTGCATATTATTTGATTGATATAGGAGTTGATAACGAGCAACTTGCTGAGGAACCGGACTTGGAATTTGCTGGACATTTCTATAATTGATAATCGGCTAAGGTGAGGATGGATAACCTTTGTTATGTTGCCTGTAATACTTTGTGTGCTTTGTTGTTTGATTGAACTGTTGAGATATTCACTGTTGGTTATCGATTGCTGTGATTATTGTTGTTGTGATTGTTGGATTGAGATATTGATTTTGTGTTGAGATTGATGTTGAACTATTGACTGTGGATAATTGAGAAATGGAAATTTGGAAATTGGAAATTAGAATTGATTTGAGGTAATGATATAATTGTCATGTGGAAAGTAGTGGTACGACCCGATGGTTTGAAAATTAATTTTGGGATGCTAAGGTCGGTTACTTGATTTGGTTATTTGATTTGATTGGCATGTTGATGCCTGTGGTTGGGGTATACCAAATACCCAGTGGTTCGGATATACCGAATATCCGGTTGGCATGTTGATGCCTGTGGTTGGGGTATACCGAATACCCAGTGGTTTGGATATACCAAATATCCAGTTTTGGGACGTGGTCCCGGTATAGAAAGATATGGTATGGTTCTTTGACCTGGCATCCGGAATTAATTAACAACCTGGTACGACCCTAGCTAGTCCAGTGACGAGGGCCCGGAAGATAAAATTGGAAATTATGTTAAATGTTCTTTTGGTCTTGGCTCAGTCTTATATGATATGTTGTTGATTTGTTGTGATTTCTTTACTGTATTACGGTTGCTTGCATATCACTGTTTATCCTTCGTCGGTGAGCACTTCGGACTCACCCCTCGCCTGCGGGGTTTCATGCCATAGGTTAAGTTATTTCGTAGTTCAGGTACGACGGACGATGGCTGCTGCTTTCTTCTCCACCTGACTCCGGATCCATACCTCCGCTGCATGTGTATAAAGTCTTCCGCTGCTATTCTATTGCATATGACGCTGTATTATATTTCCGATGCTGTGTTAGCTTGTTCATATGACTTTGAGGTTGTTTGTCACTTTGCCTCTGTTGCTTGCTCTTTTCTCTGCTGCTGTTATATATTGTGAGCTGTGAGCTGCTGAATAATGGTCCCCGTGTAGAGTGATGGTTGTTGTATTTGTTTTTTCAGTTGTACATACGGGTTGTTGTACTGTATTCCCTATCAATAAGAATAGTTTCGGTACGTGTTTACTGTGTTACGGTAAATACGGGTCGGGGCGTTTCATGAGCTATGGCTAGGTTACATAGTGGTTGAGACGCAATCCTTATCTTTTGTTTTCCTTATTTTTACAGTTTTATTTTCTGAATATGCTTGATATATAGTTATATGTTTTGTATGACTTAAATGGTTCACTAGCACAAACATACACAGTTGTGCACATTTTATTCAATACTATTTTGCCTAAAACACAGATGGGTGCCTCATACTTACCCATCCGTGATGAGCCGCCGAGTCCAGCATCTGTGGTTCGCCTATTAGTCCCTTTTTAACGATTTAAGGAGTCTAAATTTTTCCCAAATTTTTCTTTTAAATAAAATTTTAGTAGCAACCCAGAGAAAGGTAAGAGGGCCAAAAGGCATTTTTTGGTTGGTTTCTCACACTTGCACTAGGAGTAGCGCAATTATGATAGCCTAATATTTGGGTTTTCAGGCCATATCAGCGTCTCTAAATTCAGGCATAAGAACACACAACAACATTTGTCTAGTTCATAGCTGCTAGATCCATCAGATCATGGATTGAAGGGCTAGGTTGCTCGTCATAAGAATTTCGACAACGAACTATTAATCGGTGAACTTGATGTAAAACTTGGTGTAGCCCAAAACTTGTGGGCAGATCAAGCCAAAACAATGATAGATCTTGTGTGGCGAGCTAGAAGTCCAGGAAGAACTTAACAAGACTCTTACTCCTTAGAAGAGGAGTTTGCTCTGCGATAGGTTTGAGGATCTTCATTAACGGAGACAATTGATACCCGATTGCTAGGTCCTGTTAGGACAAAAAGATTAACAAAAGAGATTATGTTAGAGATCTCACAACCCCAAGATACTAACACCACTAGTACTAGCAAGACGCAAGAAATAAGCTCCAATTTGGGCGGTTCTCACTAACTGGAGTCCAATGTCGATCTTAAAAAGTAAAGGCAAATAACACACACTAGAACAAGAAACATGCCTGCATGCCTTGATCGACAAAAGAACTTTCAAAGGGTTCATTACTAAAGAATTAGCCCGTATAATTCTTGAACAGACGTGAGGCAAATAATCATGGCTATTAGGAACACAATAATGAACCGCCCTAGATGCTCAAGCCTGTGGTTTTATCCAAGAAAACTTGACCCAGGTCGATGTACTGGCCAACATCCTAGAGATCAATACTCATCGCTCATAGCTATTGTTTGTGGCCCGTCTTGGGCACATATTCAAAGCGATGGAATAATTAGCGAAGAGATTGGGGTAGAGGTCACATCAAGCACTTGGAGTTACTGCTCCCCAGCAGGGGATAGTCCCATATCCGCCACAACCACAGCTATGGGATGATAAGGGTGTGTTGCAGACTTTGCAGTGGAGAAGAAAACTCACATAGCTATTATTACAGCTAAGGAATTACGATGTCAGCCCTACCCTACTTCTCCAAATGGAGTCGACAGCAAGTGCAAGGGGCCATGGACAACGGGATACTACTCAGTCTATACGTCGAAAATTTGGCGGAACAGTGGAAGCCAACAGACGTATATCGAATCATGTCGAAATACGGGGAAGTGGTGGATGTTTACATCCCGAACAGACAATCACGGTCAAGAAAGCGGTTTGGGTTCGTCAGGTTTCGAGGGATCGGAGATGTGCAGAGATTACTGAATGATGTCAATCGTGTTCAGGTAGGAGACGGGGTGGTCAGAGCAAACATAGCGCGGCGAAGGAACCAGGGTCCCGATATGAGATCTAGGATGGTCCTGCGCCAGGACACACGGCCATCAGGGGGGTATGGCAGTACTTATGCTCATGCTGTCGGGTGGAAGAGCGATGCTAGGGCACCGCAGGTGCAACCAAAGGAAGCGGAGGCTAAGCCAAATACTTCCTTCATCCCATCCACAGACGTCAATGCCTGGTTAGCACGAAGTGCAGTGGGGGTTGTCAAAAATCCTAAGAAGATGGAATCCGTTTGTATGGTATGGAAGCTACACGACATGGATGAGGTGGAGGTCATGGAGTTGGGGGGAGATTCTGTCTTGGTTTGTTTCTCGTCTCCGGAGACGATGTTGTCGTTTACACAACAACCACCGGATTGGGTCCGTTTCTGGTTCAGAACCTTGTCCCCATGGAAACAAGGCGACAAGGCAAGCAATCGCCGGTGTTGGGTGACTATCAGGGGAGTACCACTAAATGCTTGGTGTTCGGACTTTTTTGAGATGGTTGGGTCAGAACTGGGACAGCTTCTGAGAATGGATGAAGCTACTGAGCAGAGATGACGATTAGGATCAGCCCGTATTGAAATCTTAACGGAGCAGGTCCCACTCGTTAACAGGACGTTACAGGTCACCATTGCAGGTAGCACTTACTCCTTGGTGATCATTGAGGAAGCAGTGTATTATCCTGACATGGTGGACTGTTCGGAGAGGAGTGAAACAGGTGCAATGGATGACCGGATGGAAGATGGGGATTCCGAGGAGGACCGGACGGAACCGGGACGGAGGAAGGAGGATAGGAATGGAAAGAAACACGATGCTGATTTTCAGGAGGAGACACAGGATCCTTTTGGTATCTTGCAGATTTTGAGGAATAATCATGGCCATGATACGCGTCAAGATACCTTACTTAAGGATCATGCAGATTCAGCAGTTTTTATGAGAGTCAATGATGCGGGCTCCCGTAATCATCCAGCAGATTACGTGGGAGGGGTCGTCACTTGTGGTTGCTGTAATCAATTAACACAACCCAGTATGGATCCAGTGTACAGCCCAAAGCCAATTAGGCTGTCCAATTCCTTTGGGCCACTAGAGGGGGGTGGACTGGAAGCTGAATCTGCCCAGGTACCTGTGGTGTCGTCTCCTCTATCCACGTCCTCTGCTGCAAGTTCCTCGAGGACAGTCACGGATTCATCCAAAAAATCCTCCTCGCCTGCGTCTCGATCCTCTAGCTATTTGGTGAGAAGACTGGATGCAGCTATAAAATCTGCCAGGGTGAGCCAACGAAGAAAACTTAAGAAGAATAACGATAATGGGAGTGTAACTGTTCTGTCACCTACTCGTGATGCTATTCCCAGGGCGAATGAGGAGCCCGTGCAGGCGGGGCAAACCTCTGTTCTCTCTACTCCACCAGTTTGCTTACATGAGCTAGAGGCAATTCAGACGGTTCAGATGGGGGATGCTCTCGAATGGGAAGTTTGTGGGAACACTATGGAAGTGGTGACTTTGGCAAAAGACTTGGTAGATAAGGAATCTGTGGAATGGCGTAAGACTCAAGTTAATGTTTAGTCTCCTATCATGGAATTTAAGGGGGCTACAATCGGAGTTGAAGCATAAACATCTAAGAGCTATGATTAACTCTGAACAAGCTAAATTTGTTTTCTTGTGTGAAACTAGACATCATACGTTAACTGAACCTTGGGTACGTAAATTATGGTCACCACCAAATCTTGAGTATATGGACGTGCCAGCTGTCGGGGCGGCAGGAGGTCTCTTGTTCATGTGGGATAATGACTATTTTGTTAGTTCACGACGTGCACATGGGATGGGGTGGATCATGGTGGAAGGTTACTTAGTGCATGAAAAGGTTACAGTGACAATAGTTTGCATCTATGGCCCTGTGGATTTAGATGAACGAGTGAATATGTAGAGGGAGTTGGTCTTGCTGAAACAAACTTATGGCTCGCGGTGGCTAGTCGTTGGTGATTTTAACAAAACTCTTACGGGTTGGGAAAGGAAGAGTGGACATGTGGTTGCTAGGGGGGCAGCAGCACTCAGACAGTTTATGAATTCTCTCCAGTTGTTTGAATTCCCACTTGAAGGGAGGATGTACACCTGGGCGAACTCAATATCTGCAAGTAGAATTGATCGGGCCATGGCCCAAGCAGAGTGGAGCATTACCTTTCCGAAGTTATTTTTGATGGCTGGGAGGCGGAGTTACTCAGACCACTGGTCGTTGGTGCTTAGAAATGAGAGAGTAGATTGGGGTTTTAAGCCCACCCGGTTCCTTTCTTGTTGGTGGTTCTTTCGGAATTTCCGGGGTATTTTGCAGGATATGTGGTCTCGAATTGAGGTGCTTTTACCTTGTCAGTTTAAACTCTTGAAGAAGTTGAGTAGGCTGAAACTGGAGTTAGGTCACTGGAATAAAACCTCCTTCGGCAATATCGACACCAGTATTGCCTCTCTCCAGGCTGATTTGATCGACTGGAGTTGCAATTTGAACAAGCCGATCTGTCACCTGCGGAGAAGGAGCATCTAGCAGACTGCCGTAGTAAGCTGTACCAGCGAGAGAAACAAAAAGAGATATTGTGGCGCCAGAAATCCCGCATCAACTGGTGTAGATTGGGGGATCGGAATACACGGTTCTTTTAGACGGTTGCATGTAGTTGGGGGCGTAAGAATGGCATCCACTCTGTGGAGAAAGGGGGACTGCTCTTAACGGAACCGTGGGAGATTAAGTTGGAAGCGACTAATTTCTTCTCTTCTCTCTACTCTGACGGTGGGCGATGCCGACCTAAGATTGGGTCCTTAGCTTTTCATTCTTTGGGTCGTGCTGATGCGGAGTCGTTGGAGATTCCTGCCACTTTGGAGGAGATTAAGAAAGCAGTTTGGGCATGTGATAGTTCTAAGGCACCAGGGCCGGATGGGTTCAACTTTTCATTTTATAAGAATTGCTGGGATTTACTTAAGGATGACTTGTATGATCTGGTCCAGGACTTCTTCGCCACAGGCCACTTGCCCAAAGGTACGTGTTGTGCTTTTATTACTCTGGTACCCAAGAAGATAGATGTACGCTCTTTTGATGATTTTAGGCCTATCACTTTGATACATGGCGTTTACAAAATTATTGCTAAAATTCTAGCGGAAAGAATTAAGCCGGTGATGGGATCCTTGGTTAGTAGTACACAATCGGCTTTCATCTCCGGGCGGAACATTTTGGATTGTGCCTTGGTGGCCTCGGAGACGGTACATTCACTGAAAACCTCCCGTTCCAAGGCTGTTGTATGGAAGCTTGACTTTCGAAAGGCTTATGATTCCATATCCTGGGGGTACTTATTGGAGGTAATGGAGCGTATGGGTTTTGGTAGACGCTGGATCACCTGGATAACAACCTGTCTTCAGTCTTCTAGCCTATCGGTGCTTGTTAATGGCTCTCCCTCGCCACAGTTTAATATGCACAGAGGTCTAAAGCAAGGCGATCCCCTGTCCCCGTTTTTGTTCTTGCTTGCCGCCGAGGGATTGCCATCTCTTCTCAGTCGTGCGATTGATAAGGGTCTGATTACTCCTGTTGATGTCAGTGGGGTCCCGCTCACCTTGCTACAATTTGCAGATGACACATTACTTTTTTCCTCGGTTGATGCTGGTAATTTGGTGAATCTAAAGAGAATTTTGAGGTGTTTTGAGTTGCTTTCGGGGTTGAGCATTAATTTCCACAAAAGTGGGTTAGCAGGCATTAATTTAGAGCAAGGTGCGGTGGAATCCTTGGCGACTAGTCTCCTATGCAAGGCGGAACGCCTTCCTTTTATGTATTTGGGGCTCCCGCTGGGAGCTAATATGAGATTGGCATGGAGTTGGGCCCCGGTGGTAGCCAAGTTTCGTTCGCGGTTGAGTGCGTGGAAGGGCAGATTTCTTTCTTTTGCCGGACGGGCAGTATTATTAAGGTCGGTGTTGTCTTCTCTGCCTCTTTATTATCTATCCTTATTTAAACTACCGTCTGGGGTGGCTCGCCGTCTTGTGCGGCTGCAGCGGGACTTTTTATGGGGTGGTGTGGGTGATAAAAGGAAGCTAAGCTTGATTGCATGGGACAAGATTACCTTACCGAAGTCTCATGGTGGCCTGGGTGTGGAGAATCTCTTGCATAAAAATCAAGCTTTACTATTCAAATGGCTTTGGCGTTTCCGAACGCAGTCCAGTGGTATATGGCAGCGTATTGTGCGCGCTAAGTGTGTTGTCCCTGCTCCGTCACTGGCGCCGTGTTTTGATCTTAAACGGGCCTCACCCATCTAGGCTAATATTGTCAACAGTGGTGCTCGTTGGGACCACACAGTGACCTCCTTGTCTTCTGCCCTAAAGTTGAGGATTGGTGATGGCCGGCAAGTTAGTTTCTGGCACGATTCCTGGTCTGCTTTTGGGTGTTTGAAGGATGTGTATCCTCGCCTGTTCCGAGTCTCTTTATTCCACTCCGCCTCCTTGCATGATGTGTGGTGCTCAGCTTATTTATCTAACGCCGCAGAGGGTGGTTGGGCGAGGAGGCTGTATTCATGGGAGTTGGAGATATGTCATCTTTTACTGCAACAGTTGACGGTGGTCACTTTTCAGCCTCGACAGAGTGATGGGTGGACCTGGACTGCTGCTACCGCAGGGGAATTCTCGGTCAAGACCGCCTACGATGCATTGTATCCGGGCGTCTCCTCTGCACCTTTGCGCCCGCTTCCTTGGTTGTCCGTGGCGCCACCTAAAGTGGAGCACTTTGTATGGCGGGCTTTACATGATGGGCTACCTAGTAAGGCGACTCTCTTCTTCCGGGGTATTCTGACGATTACTGATGCTCTTTGCCCCCATTGTCGCAAGTGTTTGGAAACGGTGGATCATATGCTTCTCCATTGTCCGGTGGTACACAACCTTTGGCAGCGACTAGCGCGGTGGTGAGGCGCAACATGGGTGGTGCCAGGTTCTTTTGCTGACTGGTTGCCCCAATGGCTAGGTCTTGCTGGTTCCCAGCGTTGCCAGGAAGCGTGGATGCTACTTGGCTATGCCATGCTATGGTCGTTGTGGCTTGCTCGCAACACTTTGACATTTGAGTCCAAACCGTTGTTCCCCGATATTTTCTTTGATTTGGTCCTTATTAGAATGTATTGGTGGTTTACAGTCTCCCACCCTAGTTTCCCTTATTCTGCAGGGCACATCTTGTCCACACCAGAGCCGTTTAAAGGGTGGCCTGGGAAGCGTATTCTTTTACAGTATGGGTAGACTGTTTAGCATGCTCAGGGATCACTTGTTTCACTACTTGTAAATACGCTTTACTTTATTCAACAATAAACATCATCGATTACTATCAAAAAAAAATATCCGCCACAACAGGCATATGTTGTTCTAGCTGTCCAAAACCAGTCGGTATGTCAATATCAATACATACCACTGGTGGCTCCCCTCATAATGCAACTAGCAGTGCAGTTCCCAATATCATCGGCACAAGGAGTTCAACAACAACAACGAGCACCTGTTCCACAACAGCTCCCGTTAAATCCCGTACAGCCAATAATGGTGCCTATTCCATAGCTAAATCAAAAGCTGAATCCCAACCACGAAAGTCATTGTTTATTCTTATTGCCGTCGTAAGACTCATTTTTTTTTTGAGGTGGACCTGTGTGTTATTAGGCCAGATCTAGGCCGGATAACTCGAGATTTATACTTTATGAAGCCTGACAAAATGGACGTATGACACCCTCTGCCTAAACCCAACAGGTATGGGCTCGACAGGCCTGGTCCTAGGTAGGCTGGTGTGAGAAAACTAATATTTTGCCAACAATTCCATAGATGTTATAAATAATGGTAATTAACAACATCAAAATTCAATGGAAATGAAGTAGAAGGAGAAGTGTATGAGGAGCATGAACTGAAGCATGGAAGTTCTCTGGTTTTTCATTCATTTTCTTGCGTTAGGAAATACATGTGTGAATGGCCTTATAAGGCCACAATTGAAGAAAAGGACTGAAAGATGGTAGGTGACATTCACCCTTTTATAACACTCCCCCTTGAATATCATTGTGTATTGGGTGGAATACGCTTAGGGAGAACTGCCTCATTAAAAACCTTACCAAGAAAAACCCAGTGGGATAAAACTTGGTGAAGGAAAAAAGAGTGCAGTGCGTATTCTACTCCCCCTTATTTTGGCATCTCTTGATTTCTTGATATCGTCACATGCCAACCTCTTTTTTCTACCTTTGGTGACATATTCTTTGTCCGATTACTTCTGGTGCATCTCTCCTTAGGCAATGTAAACAGTAATATCATTATAATTTGTTGTTGGAGCATCTTCCATGCTATGGATCTTGAATGTGTAGCATCATCGAACTTAGATAAGCGCAGTCTTGACTGGCTTCTGCATTATTTGAAGTGGTAGCAACGATACTTTGTTTTGTGCTTGCCATGATACTTCAGGTATCTTGCACTTTATGTGGATCAAATCAATGACCTGCACCTGCAAAACAAACTATATTCTCCTTGTACTCACAAGGTTAAAATAATTACATGTCCATTATACTCTAAGATAATGGAGAGCTTCAGGCTTTATGGAAGAATTAGAGCAAAAAGATATATTGCTAACAAGTTTATGGCAAAGCTTCAGGCTTAATGTTACTAGCAAGATAAATTGTACTATGATATGGTATTTCAGGACCAGTCTAATTCTTCTATGAGATTTTCATCTCAAACTCTTTTTTGAAATATAGCACAACATTTGTAAGCTTCTTCAGGAGTTCCAATAATATTTAAATTACAATAATGGTATCTAAACCATTAATCATCAATAATGATAAATTCACACATGGATCAAATAAAACATATTGAGCATATATGCGAGAATCATTATAGATACTCAAATTGGTTCAAACCATATAAAGAACAATACAATTAAATATATTCCCGAGAATTTGTTGCTTCAAGCAACTTGAATCCTCCAGGGATTCTCATGCATATGTCATGACTTATGGATCCATAAAAAAAATAGGCTATAATAGCATCCATTTGATGCATTTCTAATTCTTTTCATATTATGCCAGACTTATCTAAAATAATTACATCCACCACAGGGGAGTATATCTCCTCATAATTAATATCGGGTCATTGGGTGAAAACTTGTGCTGCAAGCCGTGCTTTACATTTCCTGTTCCGCATAAATACCCATTTTATGACCAACCGATTTTACACCTCTGTTGTACGGACTACAGGTCCGGTAAAATTTCTCGCTTCACAAGCGAGTCTTACACAGCCTTATGTCTTTTCTATATTTTGGCCAATCACTCTGCGCCTACATTCATCAATAGATGTAGGTTCATGATCCTCATTTTTATAATGTTTAGCGCTATATAGAACAAATATTTCGTCGATGGTTATTTCACGTCGGTTCCATCTTGTTTCTGACACTGTAATTAAGATCTCATCATTTTCATTTATTTCAGGTACATGAGTTACTTTTGGAACTTTATCAATTGTGTCAGAAAAACCAACCTCTTTTGGAGGATTTTTAGTTTGAACCTCTACTGGAGGTCTTATTTTCTTACTGGGGCCATCTGATATCTTTGCTCCTTTTTCTCTATCGAGAAATTTTCTTTGGAACCGAGCATATTCTACGCTTCTGGCGTATTTTGGATTCATTTGTATATTTTAATTGTTCTCCAGGAACATTAAATCGAGCAGGAGTATTTGCAGCTGGTATGGTCACACTTTTCAAATTAATATGTCTGGCAATTGACTTATCAAATTTTGCAAGTGAATCGTCTTTTGAACTTCAGGTTCACACTAATTCGTTTGAGGATCAAAAATAGATATTGAATAATATTTTAATTATATATTGATCGAGCTGCTTATTTCCTCCCCCTAATGTTGGGTAAACACTTTAAGCAAATATGTCTCCAATCTCAAATTAATGGTTTCAATTACTTTTGTAACTGATGGAGATTTTTATAGCCAACATCTATTTCCTGCCTTCTTTAAAGGACCGGTTTTACTATGCTGTGGTGGAGCATTAAATACTGTACAACCAATGGTCCGAAGGTGGAAGATACTAGGTTCGTGACCATGAACCAATGAAGAGATCTTATGATCTTATGATATCTTATTGGCTTGATGCACATTTGCTGCATGTAAAATACTATGTTCTCAAACAGTAATATCTCTTTAGCAATGGTCCTGCAATCAACTGGAAATGTTCGCCCAGATCGATTTGGGTTTATTTCTAACAATATACATTATCCATTGAAGAGATTTACCAGCATTATCAAGACATATAGTCTAACAAGATAATTAGGGATGTGTACCCGCAATTGGCTTAATCATAATAAGCGCGCAACATGCCAACTTGCGTCTAATAAGTACACAATATACCATCTAGTCGATGCATCGATTTAATAAAATCACCTAGATGGTTAACAAGGCGGATTAATTAGCCCGCGTATATGTCCTAAATTATTGCCAAGAACTTGCTGGTGGTTCTGATGCCAACCTCATCATAGGAAGGCTGAATAATTAATTTTGTTTTTCCGCAGCAAACAAACACATGGAAATTCATTGATTGTAAAAACATCTGGTTTTTCAACCGAATGAATTCTGTGCATCATTATTGATCCTGGATGGCCCAACCGGTCATGCCAGACAAGATATCCAATAATCAACTTCTAGTTGATCTCAGCTTCGGGCTGTGCAAACTGTGTATTTAAACACTTAAAATTGCTAGCTTCAGGCTAGTGAATTCTCGCTTCTGGCTGGATATGATAACTTAGGGAAATTATTGACCAGCGTCTGATTGGTGCATAACTTCTAGTTGGTCTCAGTTTTGTGCAAACTGTATATTTAATAATTTATAATGAATTATTTGCTAGCTCCATGCTAGTGTCCGCTTCAGGCTATAATGTACCAGCTTCAGGCTGTTGTGTGCAAGCTTCAGGCTGCTAAGTGCCAGCTTCAAGCTGGATATGATAACTTTTATTGACTCAAATATTTATGTAATACAATCTAAAGAATAACGTAAGTAAACTTTCCCCCACTTGATAGTTTCCTACAGGCATTTTAACATGGGGATATTCAATATCTCTTTATTGTCTCAACATAATTTTATTAATTATTATAAATATGAAAGTTTGTACTCTTCAAAAGTATAATGAAATTTACGCTCTTCTGGAGTATAATAAAATTCAAGCTCTTCCAGAGCATAAATATTTTACTTTTTCGGAGCATATTAAATCTCATGCTCTTCTGGAGCGTAAATATGTGCTATTCTAGAGCTTAATATAACTTGTGCTCTTCTGGAGCTTAGATATATACTTTTCTAAAGTATAGTGAAAGTTATGCTCTTCTGGAGCTTAAATATATACTCTTCTAGAGTATAGTAAACTTGTGCTCTTCTAGAGCATATTAATTTTCTTGAGATTGTACTATCATTGTCATTTATGAATAATTTCCATTTATTAAATACGGAATATGTCATTGCATTGTCTTCAAGACAAATGCCCGAGTCAACGATAGTTTCATGTTCACATTAAAAATTTAACAGTAATAACATGCATGAAATAAACATAATGTAATAAATATAACAATTAATAATAAAGCAGAACATAAAATAAAATCATTCAAGCTTATACCTTCAGGATAGGCAACAGTTTCATCAATATTAGATTTGCCTTTCAGGGACATTTGATAACCATTTACTCGATGCCTTGTTATAAGGCCTGTTTGTGTCCAATCGAATGTTCATAACCATAATCAAAATTATTACATACAATCACATTCACTTTAGGAAATGGAGTAGAACCAATTCGACGGGATCCATAATTTCTTTTATTATTGTAAGTGGGAGTTTCTGTACTCTTCAGGAGTATTTGCTCTTCCAGAGCGTAAATATATGATTTTCTAGATCATAGTAAAGCATGCGTTCTTCAGGAACATATTCAAACTTATGCTCTTCTGGAGCGTATTAATTTTTTTCTCATTTCGAGATTGTACTATCATATGTAATGTGAAAAAGTTGACATCCACACATATAACTCTCCCCCTTGGATGTCAATTTGTATTGTCTTCAAGACAAATGCCTGAGCCATTATTCTAGAAACGATTATAAAATGCTATAAAATAAACATAATAAAATAAAATATAACACATAATAATTAAACTAAACATAAAATAAAAATATTCAATATAAAATGACTCGCGTCTTCAGGGTAAGCAAGAACAATATCCATCTTCTGGTGGTCGTATAATGTCCATCTTCTGGTGGTCATATTTTTCTTCAATTTTTTTTTCAATTTTCCTTTCAAGGATCTACAGGATCTTTTGATGGTAAGACTTCTAGTCTTTGCTTTATTTTTCTTTTATTGAGTCTTCTAGACTCTTTCATTTAGTCTTCCAGACTATTATCATTTAAATGCATTTCAGCATTTAATGCCCATGATAAATTTCTTCCGGAAATTTTGAGGGCCTCAAATTCAAGTAACATAATTAAATAAATAAAGACATAATTAAAATAAATAAACATGGGCCTTTTATTAATCAGCCCAATTAAAATAAATAACAGAAAAATTTAAAAGTGATGGGCCTTGTACGAGCCCAAGCAAAACATAAATAGAATTAAAGGCGAGAAAGTTAAACGCAATGGGCCTTTTTTTTTTAACAGCCCAATCGTAATTTAAATAAAAACATAAAATATGCTTACTCGATAAATCTTTCAGTAATAATATATATAATATATCTTACTTATACCCGGTTATTATTCCGGTATATATATTTTGATAATTTCGTTTTCATTATTTTCATGATAATAATTATTTTCTCAATTTGCAAAAATTATATTTATTATTTTCTTCTACCTTTTTTTATAATAATTCTGGACTAGGCCATGAATAGTACTAGCCCAGCCCAGACCCAAGGATAACCAGAGTTAGGCAGGCTGGCCAGACCAAGCCAAGCATCAGGCCCACGAAATGAGCCCAACCTCAGGCTCGGTCCGGCTCTAGTCCATATCCGGCCCGTGACTTGCTGGGTCGGACACAACTCACGACCCGGCTGCCAAACGGGTCCCTCACCTCTGTGAGCATGGCGCCTGCGTGGGTGGAGGAAGCGAGGGCGGTTGCTAGCGGTCGGAGGTGGCTGCGACGGGGAACTGGCGGAGTGGCACAGACAGCTATGATGTGAAGCAAGGCTCGACCCGGTCGTGACCCATCTGGGTTGTGCTCACCTCGCGGGTACGAGGGCAGCGCAAGCGAGGCAGGGGCGGCGGCAAAAGTGCGACAGGCGACGCGGCAGATGCTCAGGTAAGGCGGCGTCGTTGGTGACTGCCGACAGCAGCAGAGGAAGAAGCGGCGGTGACTGCGTGAGAAGGAGGCGGGGCGGAAAGATCCGACGGATTCACGTCGGGTCTTTCCTTGCTGGCGGCGCGTCAGGCAACGGGAGCCGACGAGGAAGGCACCGTCGAGGTCGCAGCGGCGCGAGGAAGCATCCGGTGGCGGTGGTGAGACGAACGGCACCCGGGAATTCTTACGAGTGAACAGTACCGTGAAAGGTGACGGTACTGTTCATGGTTTTTTTTTTTTCGTTTTCCCAATGTTCTTCTGTCGATTTCTGGGTTGGTATTTCTGCTCAGTTTTCTTTCTTGATCGGGTAGAAACTATCGTGCTGATAACGTGTTATAAATAATGGTAATTAACACCATCAAAATTCAATGGAAATGAAGTAGAAGGAGAAGTGTATGAACTGGAGCATGAAAGTTCTCTGATTTTTCATTCATTTTCTTGCGTTAGGAAATACATGTGTGAATGGCGCCACAATTGAAGAAAAGGACTGAAAGATGGTAGGTGACATTCACCCTTTTATAACAATAGATTAGGCCAAGTTATTGGAAAAGAAAAAAGAAAAAGAAAAGAGCGTACAAGTTCGAGATAACGCGTCCCAGAGCCGATTAAATTGCAGAATTTACAAGTGGTTGTTGGAAGGGAGCTGTTATTTGGATAAATAATATATGAGCTGTTCCACACTCTTACCAAATCCACATTTATTGGTAACAGTAATGCTTTAATCTTTATGTACACCACTGAGTTAGAGTTAAAGCTCTTCTACTCTCTCTACTACTTATAACTGGTCCTTAAAAGAAGAAACGGTGAGCTATTTAACATAAACAAACAACCTTAGTAGACACTTTATGGTAAGGTCCTATTGTTTTTGTCCAACAACTAAAAAAGAAGAAAAAGACCAATCCCTCTTTGCCAATTTTGTAGACTGCAAGACTGTGAGCACTTCGCATCCGTAGGATTTTCCCCACAAAACCCAACCCAACCCAACCCAACCCAACCCATCTTTTCTCTTCACTTGTCCTGAAGGTGAGTGCTGAACCACACATGATAGGCACCACACTTCCTCTGCTCTCGCTTCTTCTATGCAAAGATTCCTTCTTTTTTTAAGGAAACCCTAATTACACTTTTCAGTCCTCTTTTCAGGCTTCCCTTCTTTGATCGCGAGAAAGGAGTTAATTTACCTCATAAACTTGAAATCGCTGCATCTCTTTGTGTTTTGGAGGTGGGTTTATCTTTGAAGCATGATCCTGATTTAAAGTTTTGTGCTTTTGACTCTGTAAGGACTGTGATTGTACCCATATTAATTCTTGCCCTCTCTTCTGCTTCACTTGATTTTTCTTTGCCTTTTTCCGTTCACTGGTGGTGTTTTTGTACAATATTAATCAAATGCAGTTTTCTTTTTGGGTTTGACAATGACTAAGTTAGTGTATAACGTGAGTTTGATTCTGTGTTGGGCTCTGGCTTCTTGCTATTGATCATTATTCTAGGGTTGGTGCATTACCATTGCAATGCAGAAGCGAAGGCTTCCCTAACTCATACTAACTCGAATTGTAGTGTCAGTACTGATTTGTTTTGCCTTTTGGAAAATGCTGACAACCGGGAGTAGCCAATCTCCAGTGAACCCAGTGAATTCTGTCTTCCTATTGGGTTGAATATGACCAAATGTGCTGTCAGGCAGCCAAGATATACCAACTGGCTACAGAATATCATGTTAAGCTTCATTTATCAAACAATCAACAATTGTAAAGAATAGGCTTGATATTTGCTCCAGATTTTGGCTAGATGAATGATGTAGGTCTGATATTATTTTAGAAATTCCTGGAGGTAATCCTTCTGTTTTAAAATGATTTTTACCCTTGGCACAGAACAATGAATTATGAGGATACCAGAGTTTATGAGTCATAGAAATTTGTTTTACAAATTTTGCTTTGAAACACCTTGGACTGCATTTTGCAACTGACATATGCTCTTTTCTGGATAAAATGACAACGCACTTGCAGTACTACTGACATCAGCAATTTTTAGGCTTTTTCTTTCTATTCTGTTTGCCAAATTGTTGTGCACATTTACATATCCTTTGCTTTCAAATGCTTTTGCAATTGCAAGGCACAGCATGAAAATCAGCTGCCATTGCGGACACCTACCCTTGAATTTAGCATGAGAGACTGCAAAACGTGTAATCAATTATTGTGTTCTTTCTTGCGCATATCCTTGTTGCGTTCAGGATGACAGTGCTGGTACTGTATCCACACTCATCAATTTGCAATAAGAATCCACTGAGTTAGTCCTTGCCATCATGCTGCAGTTTCACTCTTATTTTGTTCTTGTTGCTCTCTGAATTCGAGAATTGTCAGATATGCATAATACAGTCATTTGTTTTCAGTGTTAACTCCAACATTATTTAGAATAATCACATGACCAAGCATTCGTTGAACAAACTTCTTTGAACAAATTCAAAAGCTGGAAAGGATTTATGTACAGACACTTGGAATGCAACTTTATGTAAGACAGTTCACTTGAGTCTTAATACGGATATCTTCATTTCCAGTGGAAGTTGTTTGGTGAGATTTTGAAGTCAGTTTTCACCCATGTGATCAAGCTTCCTATGGATTCATTGCTTTATGGTACTGTTGCATTAGTTGGCCTGCATCTTGTCGAACATTCTTACCTTTTTTCCTTTAGGAACCACTGGAGTATCCTTAGTGAGTTTCTGACACCTATTGCCCAAGGACTTAAAAGCACCTATCAACAATCTATTAATCCTATGTTTCCTTGTCGTTCTTTCAAGTGCCTCTATTTCAGCAATACCATTTCTACTGTGCCTTGTGGCAATCTGCTGCCTACATTAGATTTGAATCAATGCTTATAGTAACAACCTCCTGGGGTACTGGCATTTAAAATTAACCTTAAAGCCATGTAATTGGTGAGCAACATTATCATCACATGCAAATCTGTCGCGAATTTTATTACTTATTTTCGGTACTATCTTTGATCTGATCTGTCCTCTTCATTGTAATGTTTTTGATGCAACAGACTGACTGACCCTTTTGTACTAGTTGAAGTTGGCAACAACTGCATTGTGAGTTAATTTTTTTTCTTACTATATGTGTACACAAGCATGTTCGTTGAGGGTGATACTTTTAGAGCAAGAGCTAACTGTGGACTCTCACTGTTAAAGATGCTTACACTCTCTATGTAAGCTTAGGTACCACCTAACTAGTATGTCAAAAAGGATAGTAATTTGTGGATGACAACTGTGGATCTCTCAACACATGGATGACTCAAAAAGTTAAAGGAAAGTCTCATCAATTATTTGGACTCATTATATTGTGCGGGAGACTAAATGAGAAACTGGAAGTAATTGAAATATGTAGCTCAACTTGGACATTCGCATGCTTATTTCCGTTGGTGAACATATTAAAGAATATTTGTTGATTTCCTATTCACCATTTCTCTCCTTGTCCTGTTAACTTTTACCCCGCAAAGCAAAAGTCCGTCCTCATTTTCTGGTTAAAATGTATCTCTCTTCTGTCACTACTGTTCATTCTTCATGAGTTTCTTCCCTATTACCTATACCGATTCAATGAGATGTGACTCAAAGTTTTTGTCTTCTGAATTCCATGCCCATCAGTCGTAGAATCATAAATGTGCTTAATCAGGAATGGCTGAGGGAATATTTCCCAAATTTTGTGTTTACAAAATTAAATACAGAACAATTATGTATGTTTACATTTCCAAGTTTTGGGCGTAATGGTTTTTTTTTTTCTTTCTAATTAAAATGAAACCAAGGGGGTTCTCTTGCTTGAAACTGTGAGTCTTTACCAACATAGCACCCAAAATCCCTAAGTAGGTTTTATACTATGCATTTTACCTACTCTCTCTCTCTGGTCAGATGTTACTCTTCTGTCATACCTTTGATGGGTTCCTCATTGTTGATATTTCATAATTTTTCCACATAGATTGTTCCAAATATGTTGATTTCTAGTAGATTAATTTTCCACAAAATATATCAATTCTGCATGTCTTTGGATCCTGATTTGTTTCTTCCAAGCAGGCAATTGTCAAAAGGATGGGTGCCCTTTGCTGCTGTCCGCGAAATGATGAATATGAAGAATTTTCATACTCTGGAAATTCTATATATCGGCACTGCATTTGCCTAAGATTCTTTTTTCATCAGCTTCTCAGTGGGGTAAGCAGTGAAGTTAACAATGGAATCTTTGTTGACTCACATCCCTTTATTCAAACAATCAATTGAGCCTTCTGCTTAATCTGACAAAATCTCATTCTGCTTGACTAGTTGTTTCTGCACAAACCACCTGATGATCAGTTAAACTCCAATGACCTTGTGCTTATCAATCAATATATAATTTAAGTAACTGAATTAAGAAGTAACTTGGAGCTGTTTCTCTTCGGATACTAGTCGCTGTTTGTTCAAAATACACTTGAAAAAACTTGTTGACTGAATTATGCAATTACATATTTAGTTTCTAAAGCCATTCCCTTCTTTTTGGAAGATTCTTGGGTCCTAACTAGGGACTCGCTAGAATTGCTCTCTGTTTTTCACTCTAATACTATGATCCTTAAGTTACTTTTCTTGTCATGCACATGCAGTATGGTGCAATGTTTCATAGACTTGAAGGAAGGTCCATGCCATCAACTCAAGGGGCTAATTCTTTAGCCTCAACAGGAGTTGGTACAGGATTATCAGATGGTAGTACTATGAGTGATTCTCATCTCTCATTGTCCAGGCCAGCCTCATATGATGCTAATCAGAGATTTAATCGTCTACAACGTGATGGGTTGGTCTCCAGGAAGTCAATGACTCATTTTCAAGAGGAAGCTCAACCACTGAGAAGAAATAGAAGCAGTCCTGGCATGGACTCATTGGTTGGTTTTGGGAAGAAATGGAATGGGGTTGAATCAGAAGATGATAGTAAACTGGGCCACTCAGAGTCCTCGGGGAATGCTTTGGCGACAAAAGTTGCATATGGATTAGCTCATGTCCAGTCATCTGCTGAGGATGAAGATGTCTGCCCTACATGTCTTGATGGTATTCTTATGTATTTAGTCATGTCATGTCACTTTCCTTTAGTAGCTTGTAAACTTTAAATGCACTACTCTACTCTATCCTGAATAGTGTATTTATTATTGTTTGCAGAATATACTCCAGAAAATCCTAAAATCACAACACGATGCTCACACCATTTTCACCTTGGCTGTATTTATGAATGGTTGGAAAGAAGCGAGACTTGTCCAATATGTGGAAAGGTATGCATGCTTTCTTTTTCAAAAATCATCCTGTTTATGCGAGACTAATCTCCACACTTTAACAATCCTGTTTATGCGGATGTGTAATCCCTGGGTATGATTTGCTTGCTTTTGGCCTCCCTCCAAAGCTATTTTCTTGTCTCCAAATCATGCCAGTTTCCCTCAAATCAGGATCACACCACCCACCCTCCTTTTGAACTATTGCTCTGCTATGAATGTTAAGCCTCTTCTACAATCTGTTTTTGCAATAACAATATTAATGATAAATATCAAATTGGTTCTTGAGGATGATGTATCTAACTTGAACCTCTTCTTTCCGGGATGTTAGGAGATGGAGTTTTGTGAAACCCCTTAAGTTGGCATATCAGAAAGCAAAAGAGAAGCAGAGAAGAGAGGATGTAAATAAAAGCTTGTTATCTTCTGTATATCAAAGCAATTGGTGATTACAACTGCTGTTTTAATAACTTGTATTTCCTATTGTACTTTTTAATTCATACGCTTGTCAAGCTTTTAATTTGTACAGAAACTGATAAGTGTAAAGTTACAGAAACTATTGCAAACGTTAGTGCTATATGGGAGCTCATGGAATGGCAGTTGCCATGAAATGTCGCTTAAAATTATGTGATAGATTAGAAAACTGATGTCAGCTTGAACATGAGAACTTTTGTTAATGTGAACATGTTCTCAATTATCGCCATGTTCTTTTTAATGGGCTATTGCTTCTTAGTTTGCAATTAATTGGTTGAAGAATAACAGGTGAGTTTTTATATTGCAATTTTTTTTCCCAGAAGAACAGTAACTAGGACGATAGGGGAAATGAACCAATTTATTTTGAGTTTTAGCTTTTCTAATTCTTTTTTGTCTGTGTTAGATTGTATGTGAAGCAAGATCAAATCCATTTTAGCATGAAATCTGTCCTTCTGTGCTCCTATAAATAATGCTACTTGGAAATAAGCCAAGATAGTCACATCAAAATAAATACAACCGTTGAACGGGCAATTCAAGCATCTGTATTTTTCTGTTTCAGAATTTCCTGCAATGGACTCTGATAGACTGACACAAAACAGAACTAGTTATCAGTTCTAGTTTTGGAAGATATTAAGAAAACCGCATACAGGGTCCAACTCGGGGAGTGACATCCCTAGGTAACACGGAGGATTAATGTCTTGTTTCTTCTTTGTATTGTAACTTAATTGAAATTCATTCCTATATTGTAATTTGGTTAGATTTCATCTTTTTGTTCATCACATTTCTCATATTTTGGGTTTTTTGCCACATTAGCAGGCCCATTTTCAGACCAAACCATATAATCCAAACTTGTCCCACTTGTCTCCTTCGTTCAATTGGTTGACAAGTGGCCTGTGGCACCTAAAAAGTTGCCATATCATCAATTCTTGCAGCAATCCATTAAAAAACCAAAATATGAAAAACATGGTAAACATGGTAAACAGAGAGATGGAATCCAATCAAATTACAACACAGGCATGAATTTTAGAAATAAAAGGCCACAGAGGCATGAAACGAGGTAACACGGAAAAGGAAAATATTAGGAAAAATGTAGCGGTAATGTTCTAAATGTATCTTTCTAGCTCACTGTCTGAAAAATGATCAGCCCACCTAACCAATTTGACCTCCAAACAAAAGCAAGTTAACCATCCCGGAATGAGATAACTTCAAGATTGTCTGCGTTTGTCACAGTGCCCTTTGCATGTTTGCCATGAAACTACCTGAAAAATCGTTTAATTGAGCACAAGAATGTAAGCGTGATTGCAGAATTTAAAGTAATGAGATTTGCTGAAGAAAGAGTAAAATGCACCGACCTTTTGTACAGAACCTTCAAATCTTCCCTCAATCCAGGACTTTCCAAGAACATATCACCACAGTCATCCACACCAGTAGTCTTAATTTCGAAGTCTTGGTCTCCATAACTTTCGTTCCACTCGAACCACAGCTTGGAAATCATCTCCTTCCTGGAGCAGGTCAAGTAGTCTTCTTGTTCAGGTGAATCTGCTGCAACCAGTCTATAAACAAACACTTTCTTCTTTTGGCCTGGACGGAAGGCTCGGCCTATTGCTTGACGGGTTACTGAAGGGTTAAGATGAACATCCAATATCAGGATACGGGATGCACCCACCAAAGAGATCCCTTCACCACATGCTTTGATTGACCCGAAGAAAACTTTAGCGTCTGGAGAACTATTAAACCTTTCCATGCACCACTCCCTATGCTCATTATTTGTATCACCTGTAATCATGAACAGTTCCTTTCCAGAACTCCAGCCCTTCACCTTCGCAAAGAATCTCTCCAAAAGCTTCAGAGGCAAGATATACTGACTGAATACCAGCAGCTTTTCCCCTGCTGCTTCGCAAAGCCTCATCATGTTCAAAACAAACTTCAGTTTTACTCCCTCTTTAACATCCAACTTCGCCAACAATGCATCTATTGTACTATTGTCAAAAGTGGAACCTTTTTCTCCTGTTGCCTGATTTTTCTGTGAGACGTATTTTAGTTGCGGGTGCACATAGATGGCACTGCCTAAAGAGATCTGCTTGAACCTTCCCAGCTTCCTTAACTTGCAAACTTCATCTTTTTGTCTCGGACTGAGATTGAGGACAACAGTGAAGTCAAAAAGACCCGGCAGCTCGTCGAGGAAATCTCCTTTATAGTAATGAAGGACCTTGCTAGTCATCTCACGCAGATCCTGTATGACAGCCTTTCTCCTCCTAAAGTCTTCATCTTTCTGTAGAGTGTTTTCTACCATCTCACAGAAAAATGAATCTGCACTAGCTTTGGAAGGATTCCTCGCTCTTGATATCTGTACTCTGCTCATGATGCGGTTGCTAATATCTTGAGAAAGCTTCATGAAATTTGGCCGAACCAAATCCAAGATATTGAATACCTCTTTCACATGATTTTGATACAGAGTTCCAGAGAGGACCACTTTTCGAGGGGTTTTAACTTTTCTAAGGGAGTGAACTAAGTTTGTCTCCTCATTTCTTGGAGTATGGCCTTCATCTAAGATAAGAACTGCGGGAACATTCAGCAGTTTCTCTTTACATTCAACAATGTCCTTGTTGCATCCATCATCACAAACTATAGCCGTGAACTGCTGATAACTTAAAAACAGGATGCTCCTTTGTTCTATCCATTTGTTGAGAACATCCAACTGCTGAGACCGATTCTCGGCTTTCGAAGAGTAAAAGTCATACAATGGAATGTCCTCCACCTGCCACGTCTGGAATTCTTTCTTCCAAGTAGACATGATTCCTTTAGGCAATACGACCAATGGCCTGGCATTGGGAAATCTTGCTAGAAAACTCTGTGTAAAACTTATTATCAAGAATGTCTTCCCAGAACCAGGAGCATGAGCCAGAATGCAGCCTCCTGGATTATCCACCAACAAGTTGCTACACAGAAAATGAAAGCCTTCGAGCTGATGGGGTCTCATTTCCTTCCTATGCCTTGGATGAGCGTGAATTTCATTTACCATCAGATCGTCTCCATGACATTGACCCTTGAAGGGGCTATCATTGGATGGCTTGTTATACTCACTATTCCTGGAGTCATAAGCGTAAGTTCTTGTGCTTCTTTTGTTCTGCAAAAGCAATCATACGAGTCATCACCGATGGAACACATGTAAAGAGGAAAATGAAAGGTGAGAAAACCTAATTCCCTCAACAAAGTAGTAGCACAACAATCAAATGACAACTTGTAGCATGAAATGATATATATTGCTGTTCTACCCTTCTGCTACATAAAAATTTTCAAAGAAACTGCATCTTTTTTTGGTCAAAATTTCAATTACGGAGAACGATGTTAAAGCCACAACCCTCTCGCTCTTGAGACTAAACGCCTCTTCACTTTCTACATCATTTTAATATAAGGAAAAAGGTTTAGAAAAAAATTAGCCCTGAACCATGAACCTGACAGTTAGCAACTTTAGACCGTAGTTTTTGTTATACAAAAGAAATCGTACATTGTGACTCTCCTTAAATGAATCTCATCAAACAAACATATATGGGCGGTCATCATCTTTATGGCACTTTAGGATATTGAAATCTGATAATCCAGTTACAAGCACTAAAACCACCCATATATACCTCTGCTATGGCACTTTTGTTCTTTGAAAACTTATCCTTTATTGTGTACATGATTCATTTAAACTAAAAGATGATAAAAAATAGACGCATACAGACATTTATACCTCTGTATAATATCAACAAAGATTGTACCTTATGATATTGAAACTCAAATATTTTGTCAATGCTTCTTCCAATAAGTCCACAGATTCGACAAACAGAACCAATATCTTCCTTCATGATAAAAGAATGATCACACTTATCTTCATCTTCTTGCTCGGGTTCAGCAGGGGAGATAGCAAAGTCCTTGCAAAAACAAGAGGTTTCATAGAACTAATCATAAAATGAAATATAGGACAGGTGGAAGACTAGATTTAACAGAAACATATGCTTCTGTCATACAAATAAGAAATAACCTTGTTCTCTAGAGAGCCAAAACCTTAATATGCGACAAATATGCAATGCTACCTCTAACATGAGAACAAGAAACAACGAAGTCCATCGATATCTTTAGCTCAAAAAAGCAACAGTGATGTCAACTTCCAATTAGCTGTAAAAAATACACAGTCCTTAACGGGTTGCAGGAATAAAATAACATAATTAAATGCTCTTGCATAACAGTAGCCTTAATGTGTCAACTCAGAGAGACATGAAAATTGGACCTAAGAGAGGTTACCATACAGCCCAATGCACTCTAAACATAAGGAAATGGAAAACAAAAACTACTGCTACCATTTGAACTCCAAATGCAAGCAAGAAATACCTTAGAACTTTCTAACTCAAATGCCATCTCTTTCCAAATATCTCCCAAGCCATCATCTTCAGTGTCGGTTGAATGATTTTGCTTCTCTGGAACAGTCCTGATATCTTTGTCAGCATCTGCACTTTTTCCTGTCCTGCTAGAGTCAGCAGTCAAACAGACAGCTGCATCCCCTGGCGTTTTGATGACTTCATCATCACTTGCTTTAATATTGTTAGCTGAAACAGCGCACAAACCTCTGCCTCGCTGGCGATCACAGCTTGAAAGACAATTTCTTACTTCATTGCATGGATTTTTGACCGCTTGGCAATCCTTTTCCTGAAATAATGTTCACATCAATGATTCTTGCACATCAAAATAACTGACACTTTAGCAATTATGTTTATACTAGATGGCATTCTCTAGCTGTTTGAAACAACCACTGTGAGTTAAGCTTCTAAAAGTAAAACACTACTAAGAAGTATCCTTACAGTTGAATCCTTTATCAGCATTTCATTGGGAGTCTCTTTCATACCACTACTCTGCTGCTGATGAAGAATTGCCTGATCTTCACCATTTTCATTAGGCATGGTTGCTTGGATATTGTTATCATTGTCAGCAAATTTACTTTCATCAATCTGGATATCATAGTCAGGATTGCAACTTTTAGCTTCTCCCCGAGGATCTTTGATCTTCAGGATACCGTTTAACTGAAAATGATCATCACAACAATCAATCTGCTGAGTGATCATTTTTCTTGTGTCTCTATTGCAAAAAAAATAGATTATTGGAAAGAAACCTTACAGTTAAATCAGTTGCGAGAAAACTGTTGGAAGCATCAACAAGTTTCTGATGTACCTGAGAAAGCATCTCACTCCCCTTGTGGTCATTATCCATATCAAGCATTTTTGCAGGCGGATCAACATCATCGTCCCCATCCAAAATTACAACAGATATGCCACCAGCTTTGACATGACTTCTAGGGCTGTCATCCTCCAAGTTGATAACACCATGCTGAGGAGAACATTTGACCTCTTGTTTAGAGTTAGTGCAAGAACGTATCAGCTTCGACCTCCAAGAATCAAGAGCTCTGTTTGTTTCAGCTGCTTTAGCTAGCAACTTCAGCCTTCTAGAACGAAGATCTTCTATTTCCTTGGCCAAACTTCCATACTTGCTCAAGTGAGATCCATCCAGCAAGTCAGGGATGAGAAATGGATCAGAAGATTGAATCGCATATGGATAAGATTCGGAGCAAGTGCCCTCCTCTTCTTCAGTTACAACCTTCCTTTTCCGTTGCTTGATTTTCACTTCTATGAACGATATATGACGGTGAATTAGAAAGCAAATTTCATAATAAAATAGTGGTTGGAACACAAAACAAACACTCCAATCGATTGAGCAGAACCAAACAACTTCTAAGAATGCTTCATTAAATAATCATGGATTTCAATCCGCAAAATCTCGCAGAGGCAGACCACATAAGTATGTCTAGGAAACTGTATTACTTACTATGAAGTCCTGTTGCACACCAGAATTCCGGTAACAGACACAAAACATCAAAAGTAACGAATAGGATGCCACTAATCTCTTCAATAGCAAGAAAATCGGCTAGAACAGAACGTACACTTTCCTCGGGTTAGAATTCTAAGAGCACACGTACAACTTGGTTCAATTAAGAAAATCTTAAAGTCTTTATCGTTAATTTTTTCTTGAAAATTAAGATAATCTTGAGGTCGCCCCCCATGAACTTGGAACACAAAACAAAAGAAGCCCCGACAGGCTTTCATGGTCATTGAACTTCTACAATCGTCCAAACAACAGAACTTGCAATAGTGTGCCCATTTTTTCACCTAAAGTGCATTCTGACCAAGAAGAAACACTCGTTTGACCAAACAAAAGAAAGCAACCCTCGAATCTATATGCAAGGTTAGAGATTTCCGATTAAAAAAATAATTACTCTTCAAAAGAACATTTACCCTGGTAATAATATAAACCATCACCTCGTTAGTGCTACGAAACCCATATACCCTGGTAATAATATAAACCACTGACCAAAAAAGAAAGAGTTTTTTTTTTTTTGAGGCTTCATGATGTAAACTTGTTTTTTTAATCATTATTTACCCAAAAAAACAAAAAAACAAAACAGCCCCAGGGTCATGTATTGCACCCGCTTGTTGAACAAACACTCTATATATATACAATACCATTTCCTTTCCATAGAAAATAAAGACATTTCCTTTTTGTTAAAAGGACAAAAGATCAAGTGTAGAAACCAGAAACAGGATCATTAGTAAAAAAAAAAAAAAAAAAAGAGAGAAGCTTTGTTTGATGGGTTGAGGAGAAAAGACAAAACGAAAGAAGCTTTTTGATGAGCAAGGCAAGGCACATACCAGACCGGGGCGATGGAGTAACGGAGCAAGCAGAATGGGCTTGTTGGGGGTCCATGTCACCTTTTTGGTTCCTTTCCCTTTCTCTTCCCACCCAAACGCGCAAATATGCTGCACAGCACCAGTAGAAAATGGTAACCTGGTAAAGTTGAGTTCTTTGATTCACATGGAGTGAGTTGTATTTTTGTTACTTAAAATGGGTCAATTTTTTTTTTTTTTGAAAACCATTTTTGTAGTAACAGGGCAGAAGAAAGGAGTGGTTTTTTCCTCTTCTTTTGTTTTGAATGGGAGAGAGGTAGAGGAGGAGACAAGGCACGCTAGAGGGTAATAAGAAGGACAGGAGTAGAGTGTTCAGTGTATAATAATACTACAACTGTAAACTTCACAACAAAAAAAAGTTACTGATAGGGCATGAACGGTTGGGATCCCCATGTTAAAGCACAAACTTTTCTTACCGGATTTGGTCAGTAAATTATATTCTTTTTCCCCTGGTCTAGTTCTTTCCTGTTTGGGAGATGCTTTTTCTTTTTTTTTTTTTTGGAAGCCTGCCTTGGAAATGTTACTATTAAATTGTTTTGCTTTTTTATTGAAGTAAAATTAGACCCCCCAAAAAGAATACTTAATGGAGTAAGATTTGTCTTTGAAGTTAAATTATAAATTTTTTTCATCTACAATTTTATATCTACTTTTTCTTTTGGGTATTATATATATATATATCCACTTGATTAGTTTGAAAATTGCCACTAAATTAGCCCAAAGATCTCGTGGAATCATGGAAAATCCAGAGGAAGCAAATGAGCAGTCCATGGCCCAATAATCAACCCACACTAGATTCTCTCTCTCTTTTAATTATTGGGCTGAAGGGCTAGAACTAGAAGATACATTTCTTGTATTCTTGCATCCATTCCATAATCATTATCAGTAAAGTAAATAAAAACACTATTTTGGTCAACCAAAAAATTCTAGTTGTTTAATAGACAATTTTAATTATAGGAATTGACCATAATACTATACTATTTCCATCGCGACCCGTCGCTGGTTGTTGACCACCAATAACCACCCGTTATTGGTTGCAGTCATGACGTGACCCATCTGTAATCTGGCAATTGCCACCATCAGTGGGACGAATCACTATTAATCTCTCGACAACTCATAAAGAAATTATTGATTATTTTCTCCCTGTACATCCCAAAGGGAGAAGTTTGATTTGTAAAAAAAAATTAAATTTCATGAACTGTTCTTTTCCCCCAAATGTCACATATTTTACGCAACACCTCTACAATGTAGGAGCAAAGACATTCTAATGAATGTATGTTAAAACAAACGCTCAAGAAAACAGCTCAGTTTGCCCTGATATGAAGACTCCTTCCCCCTGATATGGGGCTTTGGAGAATAATAATTAGAAGTTTGAAGAATGAAAAGCTTAAACAAGTGGTCGCGTAAACCCTGCTTTTAGGAAATTAACCATGCAAATGGGGAAAAAGGACTTAAAAACTTTTTTTACATTTAGATTTACAGATTGACCGAAGCTTTTCAAAGTTATCTTTATTCTAAATTTCAAATATGGTAGCTTCGCAGTGGATGCAAATATTATCTAGTTCCATTCACTTATTCCTTTTAAACTACCATAGGATTCATCGCCTCAAATGCGGATAGTGTAAAAGCAAACGGGAAAGGAGGAGGAATACAGTAAAGAAGAGGGATAGGAAGAAAAATTTGTAGATCAAGCTTTATTTGATAAACTGAGTAGCAACATAACTCTTGGTTCAAGTTGAAGATAACAATACTAATTTAATCACATTGAGACCCCAGTAGAACCTTTCGCGAAGACTCCATCTAGCAACGTCTGTGTTGGACTTGCACTGTTTTGCAGCAATCCAGAATTGTGGGCATCATGATCCTCCAATTCGCTAGCAAAGCAGTGGGCAGGGGCTTGCCACTCCTCATCTTCCAGCACAGCTCCCACATCAAATGTCATTACATGTGCCTCTCTCCCTATATCAATCACCAAAACACAACACCCTTGAACAAAAGCACAACCCAGAAAATGAAAAACCTGATGGTAGTTAGGTAGGTAAGTAAGCTTTACCAGTGTAAAAGACCCAGTGGACGGGTCTCTTGGAGACCACATCCTCGTAGTACCAAATAAAGTCAACCTTCTCCCAAACGTTACACAAGAACCCATCCACGTGGCGCTGACCCAGGTAGTTGGCACCATCCAGCCAATTGGGTCGAAGGACGCCCACTTCCAGCTGATTGGTTTTGCACCTCTTGCTGTACGGGTACCGGGTGAAGACATAGGAAGTGCCGTTGTTCCATTCCACATCGTAGACCACCTCCCCCAGCTGCTCCTGCATCAGGTTCAAGTTCCTGCCGTTTACCCAGTCGTACCACAGCTCTATCTTCTCCAGGATTCCGGTGTAGTTCATGAACAGTGTCGCGTGGAATTGGTGTGGCCATGGGGTTGGTGTCGGTGGTGGTAGTGAGGAGGAGGCTGAGAGAGCCACCAGTAGGACTGAGAGGATGGAGATGGTTGGTTTGCAATTCCATGGAGAAGAAGCCATTGTTCTTGGGTAAGTGTGCCTTTTGTGTGTGGTACTTCCACCGAACAACGCGTGGTAGTTGGTGCCTTCTTTATAGCTGCTTCTGTTATTCCTCTTCCTCCTTCTATTGATTTTATCCATTTTATGTTTGAGGGATGCCACGGGCTTTGAGACAAATGACATGCACACACGTGGCATATTAAATCTGCCATCGAGTACATGCAATATTTTAATTTCTTAGTACCAAGTCGTGATATTTATTGTGTTGCTAGTTCTTTGTTTTAACTTATTAGTATCTAAAGCCATAAGTTCTCGATTGTAAAGTTGATTACCCTTTCCTTTGGTGAGAGATTAAAATTTCTACTTTGCTTTGGAATGAGGTTAAAACTAATGCTAGAAAACAAACACAAATCTCACCCTTTCAAAACTTTCTTCGACTTATTTCCTTTTGGTTCCTTTAGGACTAGCACAGTAAAATGTTGAAAACTTTTTTGGAATTCCGCGCTTTCCACATGGTATTATCATCTCTTCTCTTTTGATCAGTTGTCTTATGGAGCATATGGAGGAAACTAAAGTTAAAAACAAAATCAGCAGCCGGCTTGCTGTGCCAATATAGTTTCCCATTCAAACTCTCTCGCACCCAAGTTGCACCCTCCCACAGTCCCATGGAAAGGAGGAGACTAATAAGGATCAACATCCAATGGGAAACAGAATGCGCTTTAGAACTAATGCCAACTTCAGATGGAGTGCAGAAAACATTAGAAATCCAATTTGCTAGGTGGAAAATGAACGGCAAAGAAAAAAGCAAGCTGCTAGCTATAATTGGTTCATAACAAAGCAAACATCATGTCAACCAAAGTGCAAGCATTGGTTACAGTTTAATGAGTTGGGCAAGTGCACTAAGATGATATGAAATGGATGTTTAAACAGTTAAACCAGATGCTCTAGCGATCTTAGTATCGGGATCATGAAGTCTAATCCCTCCCAGTCCCACTTCTCCAGTACACGAAGAGAAGGTACATGGAGAGTAAAAAACAAGAATTTTAGGGGTTACATCAGGATTAGGCATAACCATCAAAATTTCTTCAGTTGATCCATAATCCCCGTAGTCTTTATGATGGCTTACCATAAAAACTAAAATGGGCAATCAAATGGCTCAGATATTCCCAAGTATACAAGCACGGGAGTAAGGAAAAGTTGGAAGTGAACCAAACCTGAACTTTTACACCTCACTTGAAAACTGATGAAACATAGTGTACAGAGTATCTACCTGTCTAAATATACTTCATCCCCGAGATGTATTGCTGTCTAGAGATTATAGTCTGCGCTATGGTATAAATAATTCCTAAAAACCCCAAAATCCTGATCTTAGTCACGTCAGTTATTATGATGGTAGGAAGATTGAGGGGGAGAGTAATAAGTGGCGTGGAGTCTGCCTGCTTTGTGTAGCTCCACACAAACCGATTGAACAGTATATGGCTAGGGAATGTAAGAATCAGGAGGGCTAAATTCTTGACTGCAAAGAACCAATCAGGACCACCAACTTCAAGGCCCCATCCAGCATTCCCATGCCAGACATTTTCCCATATACTGTACAGGGATGTCAAGACAAGATAGGCTGATATAGCAACCGAAACGGGGAAATATCTTTGTTTGTCACCAAAACCAGCAACAAAGTCAGAGTCCTGGTTGAGCAGCAATAAAATTGGAGCCAAAAAGAATATTGCTTGGTTCGAGCCCCCTGTTAGATTGACATTCAGGATCAGGCATATAGCAAAGCACATTATTGTAGCAACATTACCTACTGCAGGCATCCAGGCTCCCTCAGCAGCCATCCTTTTGATTGTGAAGGCTGGAACAGTTGAGGCACGGCGCTGCTGCAAGAACCTCATCCGTGGAGCAAAGCCAGAAGAACTTCCTTGACTCGATTGACTATGTCTAATACCACCCCTCTCAACAGCCTTCTCCCGCAGAAGTGAGGCAAGCTCAAACTTAATCTCCAGTGCGATGAGCATGAAGATTGCAGCATATAAACCGAGAAGAGATGTCCGTGCCCCTTCAACAGCCAGGAGAGTGGTGAGCTTCCTGTCTTCATCCGCCATGTCTCCAATTTCACTTTCTCCAAGGATGGTTTTGATTCTGACCTGACCCTCCAACAGATAGGTTACTGGAAAGAGAGCTACAAGTAAAGCAAACACCCACGGTAGAAGCTTCGTGCTTGAAGCAGAAGGAAAATGGGTGAAGACAACGAAAACAGAGGTGCAGACCATGGTTACAACAATGAGAGCATGAAGTACAGCAGCTTGAAGAAAGTATTCAGCAGAAATATATACTCCAAGGGCAACTCCCATGGCAATGGAGTAAAATGTTCTTAACTCTACCATATATTTAATAGGGATGACGGATGTCACAGCCGCTAAGGTGAGAAGAATTGCTACAATTAGCAGCCAAGATGGCCATGTAGGTTTTGATGCCATGAAGCCATATATGGAGATGTCATCAGAGGATTGACGAGCTTGTCTGATTATGTCAGACCGATAGGTCCATGACATTGGAATTGGTGGTTGCATCAGAATGAACAGTAGACCTGTAGCCACCACCAGTACTAAGCATCTCTTAGCAGACTGCAGAGAGAAGAAGAGTTTTAGTCACTCCAGCTCAAACATAGGCATGATTATTAACTATATGACAAAAAAAAAAACTAGAGGCCAAGCTCTAAAGTGCTTATGGATTTTCTCATTCATCTGGAAGAGCCTTTGCAGCAGAACAAGATACCTAGAACCCAAATAGTAATAACTCAATAACAGTCTCCAACGATGCACTTTATTCCTTAATCACGTATGACACTACTTTTCTCCAGAAAACAAGGCCGGAATTACACTAAGCTATTCTGGCAGCAGTCTGCACTAGCTAAGCTAAGCCACAATAAACCTTTATTATTCATGTAGTTTTCATGCCAAGGACCCTGAATTTGTTGTGATTATGAGACATTATATTATAACCAGGTTGAAAAATGCTATGCAAAATGCTGCAACGCCTTTGAGACAATTCCAGGAAAGAAGACATGGAGTTCTATCAGACTACTTATTTCCTGTCGAAAAGGTCATCAAGCATGAAAAGGAAAATAATCATGAGGAAGAGTGAACCATACATAGCTGATCAAAACTTTGGGTTCGAATTGTCATACTTTCAAGTTAATGGAACTTCATAGCCTACATAAAAGCAGGAATCCAAAGTACAAAAGGCAAAGAATAAAAAAACATACCAGGACATGAGAAAAGTGCAGAGCAACGATTGGCACACAAGCCAATCCTGTCAAGAGAATACAGAAGCCCAATAATAAACCATCAGATGGAGACCTCCCATTCCACCATTGGAGGGCTTCAAATATTGTTTCACGGCAAAACCATACAGATACAGCAACCACACCAGCATGCGCATAACCTTGCCAAGGTTTCATTTTTGAACCTGTTCGTGGCTTGTCCCTAGAAAGTCCAACAAGTTACTTAGTAAACTGGAATGCAGTCAATGTGAGTGTTATAAAAAATTAAAGTAAGTCAATACCCACTTGTACAGAAGCAAAGGGGGAGTAGTGGCCAGTAATAATATGGCTGCTACCCATACAACAGACTTCGATGAAATAAAAAGCATGGCCAACTTGGAAGAATACAAGCAAGTCAAGACCCAAACAGCCTTCGGTCCAATACGTTGATCCGCATATAGTTTTCTCACGACAGCCAACCCAATTAAAGTTGTCAAAACAACCATGTAGCTTGGGTACATCACATCATCGTCCAATCCAAAGTAATAAATGCCCGAGTAATTAAAAAATCGATTTTCAATATGGCTCAATAGCAAAGCATGACTGATTAAACCAATCTCAGCCAAAAAGTGGAATTTTGACGGTAAAACAGCTAGACCAGGAACAGCCATGGCAAGGATAACGTTTGCAACTATGAGTTTACAGAATGATTTCAGGGACATGCCCGCCATCCAAATATTCAGATCCCAATAATTATGCAACACAAACCATGTAACCATCAAGCTCCCAAGCATAACAAAGGCAAAGTACGATGGCAGGCTCTTCTTCGTAAAAAACCGAGCCAAATAAAAACCAGCAACTGAAGGCAGAGGAAGGAACTGCAAAAGTAAAAGTTGAATCAAATTATTATGACGTCCATTCAGATATGTAGTTTCCCACATAAGATTATTAGCCAATCACTCCATAAGAAAGAAAAAGTACAACAAAGAAGGACATAGGATAGACAGCAAAAAAACATTGACATATACATGTAAGTTGCAGCATCAAAGGAATCCCACCTCTCAAAATGCAAACTGAGAGTCATATTCTCTGACCACAAACAGAATACAAGTTCAACAATTATTGGCCATCCACAAATTGCAGGAGTGACAAACCCGTGAATCACCAATGTATGCACATAGAAACGAGAGAAACACAGCCAGAAAGCTTGCAGATGTAACATCAACAGAGCTCCCGTAAACACAAAAATCAGATTAAGGATACTCCACCGTTTTCTTTGAGAATGAGTGTTTGAAAAAGGGTACCATTCAAAAATTATTTGAATATATACTCTGTCACCTCTTCTGCACTCACCTCCCGAATTCGCATGCCTAGGAGCATTTTGCAAAGCGCAGAAGCTTACACAGGTCTCAACTGATTCAAAACCCAAAGCCTAGAATTTTGTTTCCATTCAATGCAATAACTATTTCCGGTCATTATGTTCAATGACAAAATCCAAGATTGCACCTTGCATCTCAATTTTTTCTTCAAATCACATTATTCGACCTCGCCAACAAGCAGCAGTATTTAACAAGCGATCATCCACCGACACTCAGATAAAAATATTTTATTTTCCAATCCCTCAAGGGATATGACAGCATATAAAAATAGTTGATTAAATTATTGTTGTACATCAAGCCAAATGTTTAATCTTATCATCATTTTGCTTAATTTTATTTTGATTTTCTTTGAAAGAAGAAGAAGCTTACCTGACTTTATAAGTTCAAAATACACACATGTTTTCAGTCAATGATCGTTATTCATATTAGTATACTAAGCAATGAAAACCAAATGAATAGGGGAATCATGGGACAATTTCAAAAATGCCTATCCAAATAGTCAAAAGTTCCTATCCACGCTCGAAAAGACCCTGCCAGTAGGAATTCATCCACTAGCGACTGTTTTATGCTAAGCCAAAGAGAAACATGTGTGATCACCTGACCCGGTTTCTTACAGACATATTGAAGCAAGAAATTTTTTTGCAGGTTCAAGCAGTTTAGAGAGCATGATATCGACTTTCATTTTTCAAAGGAAGGCTAAAAGAACTAAACACTAACACCCAAAACCATACCCAAGGTTCCCTATCAGACATGAAAAGCAACCATATTAATCATTTTCTGAACGCTCCACCGTATCGAGCTATATTTCTAATGATCAAAGAGGGCAGGTACACTTACTTGAGACAAGAACAAAAGACTATGTACGTCCAAAGGTTAAAAAAAAGTATAAGCTGAAGGCGTAAAAGTAAGCGGATAGTGCATACCAAGACAGGAAAACCCACAACGATTGCTCCGGCAGCGCTAACAACGACAGCCAAAGCAGTGAAAACCACCGAACTAACAGAATCAGAAATCATGCCAACAGCATAGGCGCCAGCTCCAGAAGCTCCTCCAAGCATTGTCACTGTCACAAGCAAATAATTCCAGGGTGGGGGGACCTGAATATAACGCCCAAACGAATGGAAGACAACTCTAATCTCCAAACAGATCACCACAACAACCAAGGCAACAGCCCCATTAACGGCGCGAATGCTGTGGAGCTGGTGAGGGTTCCTGGTAACCCACCACAGGGCACCCCTTGTGGAGGCATAGAGCTGGAACAAGAAGGGGACGAAGAATAGCAGGAACAAGTCGCTGACCGCCGTGGCGGAGGAGAATGCCACAGAATGATGCGAAGCAATGTGAAAGACCAACGGGAAGAACAACAGATTGAGCGTGTGGATGCAGCTCTCGAGCGGGCCGAGAATGAAGCTCTCCTCCGGGATTTCGCCGCCCTGGTACTTCACTTCCTGCTTCGATTTGAAGGAAGAAACCCTGGGGATGGCGAAGAGCCAGTAGAAGACGCAATTGAAGATCATGAGGTAGTAAGAAGCGTTGCTCATGCCGACGGCCGAGATGGTGGCCCAAGCGAAGAGGGAGGACGCCGTGAAGGGGACGCAAGCGAAGAGGAGGTGCTCGAGGGCGAGGACGATGCTAGGATTCTCCAGCTGGATCCAGCGGAACTGGAGGGAGGCCCAGACGCCGATGAGGAAGTTGGCGTGGGCGCAGAGGAAAGAGGCGAGGAGGCCGAGGGCGAAGGAGCCGAATGCGGAAGGGAGGGCAGCGGAGAAGAAGAAGGCGATCTGCGCGGCGATGAGGGAGGCCCACACGGCGAAGAAGGAGCCGGATTTGAAGCTGAGGGAGTCGAGGATGTAGGCGATCATGAGGCCGAGGGTTAGCGCCCCGACCACGGGGGCGCCGCCGAGGTCGAGGAGGAAGGCGGCGGAGGGGACCAAGGCGAGGGCGACGCGGCCATTGTAGCCGAATGAGGAGGCGGAGAAGCGGGATCGGGAGGAGGAGGAGGAGGAGGAGGAAGGCGGGGCATGGTCGCGGAGGTGGTGGTTGCGGTTAGGTGAATAACGAGGGGCGGCGGTGAAGGAGGAGGAGGAAGAGGGAGAAGTGGAGGAGGAGGGGGAAGTGAAGGAAGGGGAGCTAATGGAGGAGGCGAGGTAGGGACGAAACGACCGCGGATTGAGCTCCGGCGGCAGCATTTCTTTTATTTATTTTTTTCAAATCGGTTTTTAGGGGGGGAGGGGCGCTAATCACGGGAGGAGTGAAGAGGGGGAGAGTGTTAGTGTCAGTGTTGTTGTGTGAGAGAGAAGAAAAGAGAAGAAGAGAGAGAGAGAGAGAGATCTTCTCGCTCAGCTACTTGGGTGGTATGGTGCTGCTGCTGCTGCTGATTTCTGGGTTTGGGGTGGGTTGGGGGAATGGTGGTGACGTGTTTCGGAGGATATGAACCGTCGGATCATATTGAGTTTTACATGCCTAAACCACTGATGGTGGTGGTTTACCTCTGATTTCTGGGTCGGATCATTCTAGGGTTAATTACACTTTATTCCCGTGTAAACTTTTTTTTGGGAATTTATCGTCATGAACTTTAGTTAAGAAATAACTTACCAATTTTTTCCCCTTTCCTTTATTACATTTTACCACTTATAATGTACAGCCTCACAATATAGTTATCAGAATCAGAATACGGAACATAGATCCAGAACCCGTCATGATTCTAACCGGAGAATTAATGTAATTTTTTTTTGGTGGAGAATTAATGTAATTGAATCAGTATATTAATATTTTTATTTAAAGTCTAGAAATATAAATTTGGCAGTAAATAATTTTTATGTAAAAAAGATAAAAAAATTTAGTGCTTTTGTAATTTAAAAGTGACCCCACTAGTTCATAGTTTTTTGTTGATTCAACGGGATCAATAAAAAACCGACCAAGGGAGGGGCTCGCCGTGTGCTTTTGGCTCCTTGGGGTCTAGAAGACTCGGGGTGGTTTGGGCCTTCGGTCTTTGTCTTTGCAGAATCAGGCTTTGTTGGCCAAGTTATGTTGGGGCTTGGTGGCCCATCTTACAGCTCTTTGGGTTCAGGTTCTTCGGGCCAAGTACTTGAGGCCGCAAGGGTCTGTGCCCCAGGCTATTTCTTCGTCCTCTTGTTCTTCATCATGGCGGGGGTTGTCCCGGGTTTGGCCCTTGGTTTTTAATGGCTTGGAGTGGGCCATTGGAGATGGACGGACGGTGCGTTTCTGGGAGGACGCATGGGTGGATGATGTGGGCCCTTTGCGTGCAGTGGCTTTGGGACCGATTCCTGAGGAGGAGGTGGATAGAGCGGTGGCAGATCTTGTGCGGCTGTTGGGTACTTGGGATTGGGAACGGTTTCAACATTTGTTGCCACCCTCGATTTTTATGAGGATAGTGGGGGTGCAGTGTCCCTCAGTTGTGGCCGGGCAGGATGTGGTGTATTGGCGTCACACTGCGTCTGGTCAGTTTTCTACTAGTTCCGCTTATTTCGCGGGGGTAACCTCTGTTGGTGTTTCTGTGGATCCTGTCTGGTCGGCTATTTGGGGTTGGCCAGGGCCTCAACGAGTTCGCACCTTCCTTTGGTTGGCAACTCATGAGTTTTTGCTTACTAACCTTTGTCGGTTTACCCGACACATGTCTACCTCCTCTTTGTGCTCGCTTTGCAGAGGGTCTGTGGAGTCCACTTTGTAAGTTTTGCGGGATTGTCATTGGGCCCGGGCTTTATGGTATGCTTTCTCCCCTTTTCTGCCTTCCAGTTTTTTCTCTACATCTTGTGTCAAGACTTGGATTGCGTCGAATTTGACGTTGCAGTTCAGTGTATGGGGGGATGTCCCATGGCGGGTTTGCTTTGGTATTGTTTGTTGGCGTTTGTGGTTGTGGCGGAATGAGCAGGTTTTTACAGGTGTTGGACCCCCCTTCAATCCAATGGGTTTTCTACAGTCTTACTGTCGTGAGGTGGTTTCTTCGCTGCATGAAAATCATCCGGCTCGTCCAGCTCCTACGGTGCGGCCATCCATAGTTTGGAGGGCACCTAGTGTGGGTTGGGTGAAGCTCAACACAGATGGGGCAAGGCGTTTGCATTGTGGGACGGCTTCGGCTGGGGGTGTTCTTCGGGATTCGGCTGGTGAATGGGTGCATGGGTTTTCTTTTCATATTGGCTCTTGTTCTGTTCTTAATGCGGAGCTGTGGGGCTTGTCTGTGGGTCTCGAGATGGCTTTTGACTTAGGCTTAATTAATTATTATATATCAATTAATTAATTAGTTTTCGAGTCATGTCGGGTCAACCTAGCATTAAATATTAAAATAAGTCTTCTATTAGATCAATATATATATATATATAATTACTATTTAAGGATAAAATTATTAAAATTATCCAAAACTATTATTATATATGATTTAAAATAATATTATATTATGATTCTATAATTTATAATTATATTTAATATATAAAAATCTAATTATATATGTATTCGCTAGAAAAATATGCAAAATATACAAACTCCAAACAAATTTGTAGACTTCCTAGAGTTTACAGGTAACCCGCGGGTCAACCCGAACCCGACACGATTATAAACGGGTCGGGTTGACACGACACGATTATTAAATAGGCCAGGTACGGGTTGAGAAATTGAAACATATTTACTTGTTCAACCCGACACGAATCCGACCCATCAACATGAATCGCCAGGTCTAATTTAGGGTGGTTCCCCTTTACCATGTACCTCCACTACCTAAAAGTTCCTCCTTTAGGATTTCAAACACTCACTATCTTTAGGTTTTTGTGGGTTCAACCTTAGTCTTTATAATCTCAAGCTTTTCTAGGCTAAGCTCAAACCTTTACAAGCATTTCACATGCTAAACTCTAACCTACCCTCAAATCTAATCCTAGACTTGAGTACCCAGGAAAACTAGACCAAGTCTTGCTTATACACTACCTTTTGATTGGATTTTGAAATGAACACAGAAAAACCAGATTTGAAACCACAAGTGTAAACACAAAGTATGAACTCAGATTTTGCACAATAGCTGGGATCATCTTCAGAGGTGTTTCGCACCCTCTTTTATAGCTTCTGAGTTTGAGGGGAAAATGCTACAACGATTGAAACACCCGTGTCCCAATTTAACCATAAAATACCAAAACTCAAGGAAATTACCAAAATACCCCTGAAACCCGGGACACAAAAATCAATATCAAAAACATCCAAGATTCTCAAATAAAAGAGATGTCATAACAACATAGTCAAACCGGCTTAGCAAGCCTCAAATCAAACCCGGCATCCTGCCGATACATCACCAATACCAAATCCCGGCAAACCGCCGATAAAATAATCCAAAATCAAAAGTGACATCTCAATAAAAATCCAATGCAGCGGAAGAAAT